>VZTV01066375.1:18235-35282 GCA_013400875.1 Anhinga rufa
AACAGGCCCACAGAAGTGGCCAGGAATCCCTGTACTACATACTGAACATCCCCCTCCTCCTCACCTCAAACCCACACGCACCCCATCAGCAAACAGACAATTTTAAAAAAAACCCTAGAGACAGCTCCTGCCACTATCAATTTAAAGTCTTTTTTGCAAACAACATTTTCTCCCTCAAATTTTAGATTTCACAAAATTGCAGTATAATCTTTTCTCTAGGTTAGATTTAAGTGACTTGAAAAGATTAAGGACAAAACTATTATATATCCCAGCAACCATCAGCTGGGCTCCCGTATTACTGTTACAAAAGATCACCTTATGGGAAAATCTGAAAAACCTTTTGCACTATTTCTAGAAGAGCACTTCACACACAGCATGGTGAAGAATAAGGCAGAATAAACAATGGTTTTATGTCCAGAAGCATAAATGAAGATTAGTGAAGTCAAACAACACAAGAGGGGACTCAAGCTCTCAAAGAATATCCATCTGAAACTGCCAGTCATCTTGTATTATGATCTTCTTTAAGTGCATTTCAAGCAAAGCCATCAGTAAAGTCTGCTGGACTGCTTAAAAAAAGATAAAAACCCCCCCCAAAACAAAACCCCTGCAATTAGTGTTCGCTCCACTGCTGTGCCAGGATGTGTCAGCCTGCAAGAAACGCAGGCTTGCTTCTACTGACTGTGATGCAGCTGACTGCACTCCGCTAGCATAATCATTCTAGAAATCATTTATAGTGTCGGGGACCAACAAAATAACATTACAGGCTGAGATCTGGCATCAGGTCAAAAGGCACATCAGTGAACTTTGCCAGCGTTTTCAGCGCAGAACACAGACCTCAGATGTTCCTCCTAACTGTGCTAGAAGACCTATAAACAGCTTTATTATGAAACCCCCATTATGGAAGGTAGTCTTCTTCCAACCTCTGTACGAACGGAAGAAAAACATTCTCATTGACGTGGTATTTTCTGATCAGCATTCCACATGTGTTTTGCTGTACACAAAGCTAGACCCTTAAAATACAGAGAGTATGGAAACCTGTGTTTTCCTCAGCTATTACCTCAGCAATAGTTTAATCCCCCTTGGTAACCTGCACGTTTTCTTTCCCATTTTTTGAGATTTCAGTAACGGAATCAGTTTGTAATAATTTGTCCTTTATGATCTTACAGGAGGTTTAAGTAAAAATATTAAGTTTATATCAAATTGGTAATTTAATAGTGATCTCCAGCACACAGATTTCTGTGGGCATTTAGTGCCCGAAGCATGTTGCCCTGCTCTGATAAATAGGGAGATTCACATCAATAATTCTGTGAATGCTGCCATGCATATGGTATAAACGTGCCATATATGGTATAAACATAAGTAGCTGCAGTTAATCAGATGACATTCGCCACAGCTGAAGAGACAAAAGCGTTCAGTTATTAGGTTGTAGCTGGATTTGTGGCACTCTGCCCTGTGCCACCACTGAAGCTGCTGCCCAAAAAGCCTCCATAACAGCACCGCTGAACGAAGCGTTTGCTTGTCCAGCCTAATCCAAGCAGCTTCACATTTACAGTGACCTTGGTAAGCAACAACCGGGAAAAGCCCAGAAGTACTTGAAGCATTTCCATCAGATCTTAAAAGGAATAAGGATGTCTCAGAATACAAAGGAAAAGACCGTTCTCGTCAGGGGAAAAAAAAAAAAATCAAAAAATTCCCAGCCTTGATCTGTCAAGGACAAGGGCACATCCTGTGCCAGCAGGCTCAACTCTGCTGCCCCGCAGCCATTCTGCTCCATTTACTGGACTACATGGGTTTATATAAGCATGTACTAAATACAGAGAGGAAGCTTTCTACAGTCTGAACCTGAAAGATGTTTTTGTAGTATTATGCAAACAGGGTAAAATACGTGGATTTAAGAGCAAAAGCTGTAGCTGTAGAAAAAAAAAAAGATAGCTCCTGTAAGAGCACACCAGAACAGCTGTACAGAACCGAGGTAACATGTCGCTCTTGGAAGAAAAGCAAGCGTTGTAGGTCATTAGCATAACAGACAAGCCTCTTCTTCTGAGCTGTAATTTGTGCTGTAACTAGCATCAAAAATGCTACCAAATATCAGTGATAGCAACGCTTACCTTACACCTATAAGTAGTGCTATCAGCATTGAACAAATAGGATCTGCTATCATTAGACCATAGTTCTGCATCAATATAGCAGATACGATTACACCAATACTTCCGAGGGTGTCTGCAACAATGTGTAGAAATACACCTGTAAGAGATTAACTGATATCAGTAATGGCATTCTCAAAGCTAATCGAGGATTTCAAAGACAGTTCATGGAGAAGAGTTGCAAGAACTAGGTAACATGATTTATGCTTGTTAAATCTGTGGTCAATTTTTGGTCAAACACACAAAAAGTGATCACAGGATTTCAACATATTTGTAGAATATAATGTAAATTCTTCAAATGCTCTTTTTTCTGCACTTAGCAGTAAGGGGTATTTTGTGGTATGGCTATCAACTTAAGCAGTGATTAACAGATGTAGCTAAATTTTTTTCATTCGATACCCATCCATATTACAGTAAAGAAACTCATGTTTCCTGATGCCTACAGACAATGATAAGTCCTGTATAAGACTGAAAGACTGTTAACAGAAACAGCTCTGTAAAGCTTTGAAAGACGCTAATGCTTCATTGACAGTATCTTGTAGAAGTTATTTGGCAAAGAAATCCAAGACCAATGATTCTAAGTATTGAACAATACTGCAGACATGAACAACTTCACTCTTATTTTGAAGAATAACACACTACCTTAAAAGACAAAGAAAGAAGCACTTTGCAGCTCGCTAAAATTTAGCCTTTGCAGCTCTCTGCTGGCAATGATGGGAACAGTCATTCAGAAACAGCTTTTTGAATGCAACTCTCCAGATGCAGATAATAACAACATACAACTATAAATCAGCTTTTTAGTGTTTTTTCCACGTCTACATTCATACTGGGTCTGGCTGGGATGGGGTTCGGTTTTCTCCGTAGCAGCCTGCACGACGCTGTGTTTTACATTTGTGACAAACACACCAGTGTTTTAGCGAGTGCCAAACAGCGCTTGCACAGCATCGCGGCCGCCTGCTTCTTGCTCTGCCCCCACAGCAGGTAGATGCTGGGAGGGGACACAGCCAGGACAGCTGACCCCAACTGGCCAGAGGGATATTCCGTACCATAACACGCCACCGTCAGCAATAAAACTGGGGCGTTGTCTTTCCAAAATAGCTGTTGCTCAGAGACTTCCTAGGCACTGATCTGCTGGTGGGAGGTGGTGAGCGATTGCCTTTGCATCACTTGCGTTTGTGTTTTGGTTTGGTTTTTGGTTTTTTTTTTCTTCCCCCCCCCCTTCACTTACTAAACTGTCTTTACCTCAATCCAAGAGTAGTTCTTGCTTTTACTCTTCTAATTCTCTTCCTTGTCCCACTGCAGGAGTAAGCGAGCAGCGACTGGGTGCTTAGCTGATGGCCAAAGCCAACCCACCACAGTATGGAAATATTAAAATAAAATAATATAAAATTGAGTCTTTTTAATATGCCTCAATTAAAATGCACTTTTCACAGGAAGGTTGACTTTCAAATACCTTCTACTGAAGTACTGAGTGTACACATACATTACAGTACAGTATACTATAAATTCTGGAAGAGGTTGAAAATGTTCCTTTTCAAGGACTACAAACAAGCCAGAGAATCATCCATGTCATGGTTTTGGCTGGGATAAGAGTTAATTTTCTTCACTGCAGCTGGTGCAGTGCTGTGTTTTGGACTTAGTATGAGAATAACACTGATAACACACTGGTGTTTTGGTTGTTGCTGGGTAGTGCTGAACTAGTCAAGGACTTTTCCAGCCTCCCATGCTCTGCCGGGTGCACAAGAAGCCGGGAAGGGAGGGGGCACAGCCAAGGGAGCCGATTCAAACTGGCCAAAGGGATATTCCATATCATATGGCGTCATGCCTAGTATATTAACTGGGGGGAGTTGGCCAGGGGAGGCAGCGATTGCAGCTTGGGGACTGGTGGCATCAGTTGGTGGGTGGTGAGCGGTTGTATCACTTGGGTTTTTTCCCTGAGTTTCATCTCTCTCTCTCTCATTATTTTCCTATTATTATTATTATTGTTGTTGTTGTTGTTGTTGTTATTATTACCACTACTATTATTACTATTTTATTTTAATTATTAACCTGTTCTTATCTCAACCCATGAGTTTTCTTACTTTTGCCCTTCTGATTCTCTCCCCCATCCTACTGGGGTGGGGGGAGCAAGCGAGCGGCTGCGTGGTGCTTTGTTGCTGACTGGGGCAAAACCACGACAATCCAATAAGAGAAAACAGCATGTACATTTGGGTATGCCAAATAACTACTACCTCTTACATTGCATAGATCTCTCCGCCGAGCTTTGTTTGGTTGTTTATTTTTGTTTGTTTGGTTGGTTTTTTAAGGGTTCAAAAGTTAAAAACTGACATCTAAATTATCAGTAATTTATTTACACTACTGCTCAGGAGATCATGGACTCCAATACTCCTTCAAGCCATTTAGAGCGAATTACCACCTTGTCTTAAACAACTGTAACAGCTTGATGAAATTCAAGTTTTAAGCTCAGGTACCCTTTAACAATTACATCAATCTGCATTTTTCAAATACATTCTATCTTAATAATACTTTTTTCACTTTCCAGAGTGTACATTGCAATTGGGCTCCTTAGGTTTCTCCTTTTGACCACTCTTTCCTAGATTTCTATTATTTGATTTTTCAACATCAGTAACAGAAGCTGAATCCCAGCTTTTGGGATCTTCTTTTTAAACTGCGTTGACGCTGCATTACATTTAGACTTCCGTGAGTGTCTCAACACCTAGCCATGCAGAGGGTATGGCACTGCTCTGTTTGCAGGTGGATGGGGACTTCATAAAATAGCCCCTCTAAGAAAAACATAGCATTTACCACAGGCAGGCAGATCATGCTGAAACTAATAAACCACTCTACTTATTCTCAGCATACCTTGTAAAATCTGCTTGCTGGATCCAGCCATCCCTTCAAGAGAATGGTCATCTGTGAAGACAATTATTGTGGCATGTTAACCTACACAAAGGCGCTCTCTGGTGGTATATTCTGTTATGGTCTTCCTTTCTGAAACTTCTTGAACAGACAAGCTGCTCACAATGACTAGCTTTTACTCTAGCTATTGTTTTTTAATGCAGCAATAAAGTTAAAGTCTTAAAACACATTTTTTTAAAAGAAAATACACTTTACACAATAGATTCTTTTACATGTATATTTAAAAATAAAAAGATCGACTTTTGTTTTAATGAAAACAAACTGAGAAATAAGACCTTTCTAGTATTTAGCAAAATAAGGCCCCTTCAAGAATACAAGTCATACACACAAGCAAGAAGAGAAAGGTCAAATAAATTTGCTAACCAGAAGTATTTCACTTAAACAAGCATTTATACCTAATGCAAAATAACATGGATAAGACCTGGAGAAGGTAGAACTAAAGTCAAAAAATCCTCTCATCCAAGCAAATGAATGCCTCTGTGGAACATGTCAGAAAGATATTTTAAGAAAAACTTGTTAAAGGACAGCAAATGACTTCTAGTGAAGAAATATAACAATTTATGCAAAAGTTGATTTGAATATCAAGTTGCGGAAAACAGATAGCTCCACTGGCTGTTCCACTGGGATGGGGGACATGGAGAGAGCAAGGAAGAGGCAGGAGCGGGGAGCTCCTTCTTTCCAACCAAACCCCAGGAGAACGCTTGGAAAACAAGCACCAGTTTTCTACTAAAATAAGGCAAGGAAGGGGCAAGCAAGTATTTTTATACTCTTTGTCACCTCCTGTCTGCAAGTTACCACACTAGTCCCCACTCTGAATGTGGACATTTTCAGTCACATTAGATTTTAGTACATGGCTTAGGCCAGAAGGATTGACAACCCTGCATTACAATAATATATTTGCATTGTCTCAAATAGGTAGTAGCCACACTGCCTCTCCTCCCATAGCGAAGGCTACTGGTCATATTTTGCATGGATGTCTCTTCACAGAGTGTTTGCCTTTCTAGAAATGATTTAAGCAGAGCTAAGATACCAAGTACCTTTTTCATAACCAGCTTTAAAACAGATTACAACCACACAAGATGGGGAAAATCTTATACCCGAGTACAACAGTCCCTAAGTACCCAAAGTAAAATTGCTTGTTCATCTTTTCTAGTATCTTGATCTGTAAAATTATTCACATGAAGAACACTAGCAAAGCAGCTTAACTTTGTCTATTGACGTTAATGAAAAACTGAGACAGAGCACTTGATAACTAATTTCATTATATTGCTATAGCACACGTTTTTATCTTTTGCCAACACATAAAACATTACAGTGAACATTCAAAAAAGGTAGGTAAAGCAAAACCTTCAAAAACTAACACTGAACTTACTGCAAGTGAAAGAGCATTTACCAAAACAAGACACAAAACATGGCGGTGGCATAGCAGACCACACATTTAGTGAAATTACTTCCACATACGCTCGCCACAAGCTGCCAGCACCCTCTTTTTTTTTTTTCCCCAGTAAATCATCATTAATAGCAAATATAAATTGAGTCAAGATGGTCTATCACTTTAACTGAGTACTTACCATGACAATAACCCTGACCATGAGAGTGTCCGTGGCTGTGGCCATGATCATGAGTGTGTCCATGGGCATGTTTGTGTTCATGGCTGTGACCATGACCTCCATGACTGTGTCCATGGCTGAGACCACCATTAAACAGAGAATGGCTGTGTTCATGCCCTATAAACAAATATCACCATTGGAGTGTAAATTTAAGTGTTGAATAGAAGTATGCTTCCATTTGTTTCTAAGCTACTCAAAACCTATTTATCCTTTAGGTCATGTTAAGGTATGGCTTTAAATAAGTTAATCAAACTAACACAAGCTGTTTGTCATCTGAATCTATGCTGTGCAGCCATACAAAATATATACCTGATTTGAGAAGTCAAGTGCTTTTATACATTCCCGCTTCTGAGACAAGCTGTGCTACACTTTTAGTACAATTCAAAAAATGTAAACATAATTAGATAGAAGCACATTAAAAACAGCTGTTTTAAGAAACCAGAAATAGGCTATCGTTCACACATTAAAAATTCAAGCTTAAATTGATGCCTAAAGACCAAAGACTATTTTCTTCCACCAGTCTATATCAGTTTGTTAAGCTGAAAGAGATACCAATTAGCTTTGCAGAAAAATCAAACCCACCAAAATGTTTACCATATACATTTATACAAATAAATTCTGCATTTAAATTCAAAAGACACTAAGCTGAGAAGCACCTGAAGCTGAATCATCCCTTACTTAAAATTTGGCTCAGAGACTGTTTTGTAAATTTTCCAGCCAAGACCTCGCTTAACTCCAGCTTAATTTTGTCCAAAAGACACTGCAAATCTCTTCCAATAAGGTGCAGAAGAGTGCATGTTCCAGAAAGCAGATTATGGAGTTCTAGGTAATCTAGTTAATGGATACTAACATGAGAAGTACCGCAGTGACATACTAGGGCTAGTGATAAAACATAAAAAAGTCCATATTGCAACAAGTCACATATACATTTGGCTAGGATTGCCACTAAAAAGACATTAAAATTTAATCCTAGGGTTCTCCTTGGAGGATTATAAGGTCCTGGAAGACAGGGTGCCAAGAAAGGAAACGGTACTGAAAATTATAGACATCCTACCAGAGCCATGTGAATGCCCGTGACCTCCATGTTGAAAAACAAATATTCCTATAAGATTTACAATGAATCCTAGTATAGAAACAGGAAGAAGTCTCTCATGATGCACGTCAGGAGGCTCAAGTGCTCTCTAAAAAAAACAAAACACAAGCACAAAACAACAAACCAAGAAGCAAATGTCGAGCTTTACAATCTCTTTACATTATTATAAGGCACTGAAAAAACTGCTTAGATACAGGAGCATTCTCATACAAACAGGCATACATAGAAAGACATAATTAGAAATTACTCAAGACTTTCAGTTTTGGGGATGGTACCCAGACTAATTCTTACTGTCCGAAGTTGAAGGTTTATTATTAAAGCTGTGAAAGGATAATAGAATATTCTGATAGTCTAGCTAACTTAGACCATAAGATTTCATTATGCTGTGGGATGTGGCTCAACACCATAGGTACACATTCAAGTTTGTTGTAATACAGGGATTGCCCAAGTCATTCAAACAACTTCCAAGACTCTAGAAAGCCACTTCTTCCTTTCTCCTTAGAAGGGTGAGGGGAACGAACAAATTGTGGCATTTTTCAAAACTTCTAAAATCTGGGTTGATTTTTTAAAATTCTTTTTTACCTTACTTTCTTTGGAAGTTTCTTTTCAGTGAGACATTATAGGCCTAACACAATTTGCCTCTGAAGCTAAACGTTGAAGAGTGTAAATTACTTTTGACAGGGGAGAGAAACAGTCACCATCCGTCCACACAGTTGAAAGGTGCAGGCAACAGCAAGATGATGGTACTTTGAGCAGATGTAAAATTTTGAAGTGACAGAGAGAAAAGGAGTCACCGTCACAAGGAAAGGGAATACTTGGCATGGGAGCTACGAGCAGCAGGAAAAGAATTATTTGATTTTCAATTTTTCTAGTAAGTTCTGTTACTGTTTCTAGATAAGGAGTGAAGTTTTCCCAAGCTTTTAGGCAACTTCAGCCCAGTTTGTACTGATTTTGAAGTATTTACAGCCTTATCTATGTAGAGGACATGTTCCTGAAAGCTAGTCCCAGTTCTCTATTAATTAAAAAAAAACAACAAACAAACACTAGAATGCATTCAGAACTAGAAGTCTAAACAAATTTATAGTGTATCGCCCATTAAAAAGTAAAAGCATTAATGTAAGCTGATCAGAATCAGTTATCCATTTTACCCTCTTATCTCACTTCAGTGCAGACATCCTTGATGTCTAAATTTTAATCTTGAAATTATCACCTGAACCATCTTGTAACAACAACAACAACAACAAAATTCAAGAAGAGTGCCCTTGTAAATGTTAAAGCTATTACTACTTGCCATTTATATCAGACTTCAAGATTTGGAAGATAATGCTTTCTTTAATAAGTTAGTTCAACCTCTTCACAGAATGTATTTCCATTTCTTATGACTAACTTCTCCAAATTACTAGTTTTGGCCTTTCTTGGCCTCATTTGTCCTTTAACAATAACAAGTAAAGATCCTCCTACGACATACTTAACTGGCTGAAAAAAGGACAGGGTAAATCTCACAGAAACTTTACATACAATCAAAATATGCTATTTAAGAAGCTAGTACAGATACACTGAAAAAGTTGGGTTTCTGTGTCACCAGTGAGCAATTTCAGATGGCCCTAATCCCTGTTCCAATCACAGGTTTTTAACCGATTATGAACATAATCAATTTCAATAATTTTATCCCCATGAAATATGCTCTACAAATAGAAATGTGACAATTGATAGTGCAATTGACTTCATAACATACCTCGACACCTTCGGAAAAAATGAAGAATGCTGTAAAGATGAGGAATAAACCATTTACAAAACCAGCAAGTACTTCTGCTCGAACATATCTGTAAGAAACAAAAAAGCAACAGCAGATATTACCACCTCCATTTAAAAGCTGAAAATTGGAAGTGGAAATTAAGACACTGGAGTATAACCTTGAAGTTCTCAAACAGCTGTATTACACAGGGATTTGCTAAGCGGAAGATGCAGTATATAAACAACAGGGAAGTATATGAAATTCACTGTGTTGCATTTTGACAGAAATTACCTGATCTAGATGAAAGAAAACTTTCAATACATCAAAATATTCCCATTTAAGATCATCTCTACTGGAAGTTATGGTATAAACCTATATTTGGAAGCCACAAATATAAGCATGTGAGATGTAATCGAAGTCTGCCAAGGTAAAGTTCTGTTTAGTATCAAACAGCTATACGTTAATTTGCTTCCCCTTTAGTAGGGGGATCTTTAGTAAAAGTTTTAGGTAGAAATTAATTATTGCAGCTACGAAATTTTTCCAATAAGAACCAGCCGGGTTAGAATAACGTGTAATTCCAATGCAGCAAACATCAGACTTAATAAATTGTGGCTGATCTCTAATAAATGGAACACATGGTGTTTAAATGCAGAGCAGTAATTAATACAGAACCTGCTTTCATTGCAATTAGGTCACGGTACAATCAATTCTTCCTGAATTGATTTCTAGGCACGCCGGAGTTTCCACCTTAATTAAAGAGTGCTTTAAGTTTCAAACTATATGATCCATGCTGAGGCAAGACAGCCGAAGCTAAATGCTGACAGTGATGCTATGGGGACTGTGGTAACCCCTGTTACAGCTCATTTGCTGTTAATTAATCAGTATCACCAATTAATAATACTGTATCACCAGTAGTGCTTTATGGGGCACAACTGCGATGTGCAATGGAACCAAGCGCCCTTCAGGCAGAACCGGCTGCAGCAGCTGGATCCATGCGGGGCGGTTTGGGATGCCATACCTCCGCTTTGAGGGTCTGCGTTAACAGTAGCCACAGCTGTTGAATCATGCTGGGTCTGAGAAGCACTGCTTACGGTCTCAGGTGCAGCATCACTGAGACTTAGCTCTTTTCAGTCATGACTTTCTGTTCCAAAGGCGGCACGGGGCACCAGCAGTCTGAGATTCCCTGCAACGCACCTCGCTGCGCTGCGAGGACAAACCCACGATGAGGCTGCTCCAACTTCACTGGTGCCACGAACACACAACAACGCAGGGCAACTTTCTGCTGCGTAACTTGTTTCCACTAGTATGATCACAGAGATCTTACAGGTGATAAATCAGCTCCCCAAGAACAATGCCTTCACGTTTTTACAATTTCTAGGGGGTATTAATTTAAAGGTTTACATAACCCACCTTAAAAACCCACACCTTCAACATAGCTTTTCCATGTTCTGCAAAAAAAGGTTTTGTTCATACAGCGAAAAATTACCACCTAGACATTTACTAAAATACATGAAGGTAACAGCCTGAAGTTTCTTACCCGTATGAGAAAGCATCGTTTGACCTCCATTTTGAAATAACTGAAGCGGCTAATCCAGCCAATAGAGCGGTACAGTCAAAAAACATATGAAAAGAATCTGATATTAGACCTAAACTGGAAAAGAACAGGAAAAAAAATAATGTTATGTTCCATATGCTACATGTTGAGTATGAAAAAACCAGGCATTTAATCTTTCACACGCTAGCAGAATACACCGCGTGTCTAAGCTTCAGACATGGTTTTGCTAGCAGAGAGGAGGAACCCACACTAGATCACCAATACAAATACGATGACAAAAGTGCTCTGTCAGCTTAGGGAAGAGCGCTTGGCAAAAAAAATCCTCATGGCACATAATTTCGGTGGTAGTGGGGGGTGCTTTCTACTGACACAAACCAAAGCCCCTGGAGTAGATATACCCACAGCCTCACCTCTCGCCAACGTAATTCTAGTGGCAGGTATTTGTTCATATATTTCCGTTTATAGTCTGACCATATGAGTAAATCCCGCTAGAAAAGTGTATACACGCAAGTTGCATTTAAATACTGGCCCCACATAAGTTTGTATAAGTAGTATTTCACACCTAGCTAAAAAAGAAAACTGATGCTTTTGCGTATCTATTACACACAGTGTACATAGAGGTTAACTAGTGCAATAACGCTGAAACTGTGCTGCTGAAGACTACCACCACCACCATAGTGATGGCACTAAGCATTTGCAAGAGCAATATTCTCAAATCAATTTTCAAACTCGATACTTTGGAAGGGAAAATTGGTCAAAAATGCTTTAGCACCTGCTGTAAAAAACCCCAGTGAATCAATCAATATAAAGGTTCATAAGATTTTGACAAACGTATGCCTGTGACAAAATATGTTAGGCTGGTAAAGGCTGCAGTCTTCCACGTATAATTTTAGTTCATTATGTCAAACATTCCAAGACTGTAAAGTCTAGTTCAGCATAGCAGTTTTCCTCTCAAGCATCTTTTTTCAGAACTAATGCACCATCAGATGCGAATCTCTTTGATGTTCATTCACACTGCAGCACCGTGCCACTTTCTATGAGTAGGGCAGAATGAAAAAATGGAGCTTCAGTACACAGGGAATTCTAAGATCATATTATCTTTTGCCTGAAATAAAAGCAGGACAGCAAGCAATATACTTGTTAAATACTTTTGACTACTACACACCTTTCCTAAATAGCCATCTTTACGTGTACATTTTACCAGAGCAGATAAGCCAGTCCCTGAGGGCATTGCCAAAGCACCAGATATGCTTTTTAATTTCTTTTTCTTTCTAGGTAAAGATTCTTTTTAATTTATTGCTGCTTAGTTTCCAAATTTCCAATCACAAACCTTCAACCAGTGTTTTAGCCTGAATCATAAACAGACATAGAATTCATCCAAGATGCATCTAGTTCTTCTCACTATAACAGACTATGATGAGGGAGGGATAAGTAACTACATTATTTCACAGCAAAACGCAAGGTTTCCAGCACCCTGATCTCTACTGGGATCACACACATCCAAGGTTAACATGCAGTGGTGAAGCTACACTAAATCAAAGGAAGCAACAACGGTACTCCTGAGAGCACAGAGCTCTACCAACGATTTTAAAAAATAAAAATGCAGACAAGAGTGCTAAGTTGCTATGGATGGCTGCTTCTTCATTTTGCTAAGTGTAAAGATAGCAATCATTTGCTCCTTTTGCTGGTGACCATCATTACTCTTCTAATTTGACTGGAATATGTCCACATAGAAATAAAAGCAAATACTTGCTCTATCTGTGCATTCAGCTGAATGGATCCAAGCTAATTCCCATTCAAAAATAAGAGTGGTATTAGAACAACAATGAGCCACTGCTTGCAGACCTTATCGGTCCCCAGATCTTCGCCTTGTCAGCTGCAAGGCATTGACTAGAAGACTATATAGAAGACTATAGAAGACTTCTATACAAACATTGATATAGAAGCTGAAGGAAGCAGAGGCTGAAAGACTACTTCTTAAAAGGTTTATTTCGATGACCAATGCACAACTACAATCTTGACTGACAAACACAGGAAAAGTTTAGCATGCTGTTTTACCCAACAAAGCTCAAAGCAACTTAACTTAGTTCAAGAGTTACCCTTAGTCAGTAAGACTCCTATCAGTTTGTAGGCTGTGTGTAAATTAGATTTAACACCATAGACAACAGTTGCCAGATTTTACTAAATTACTAATCATAAACAGGTTCTGTACGTCTGCAAGGAAGTATGTGCATCGGAATGCAAAAACTGCTTCATATTTGAAAAAGACATTTGATACGGGGGTACTGATGAGCATTTGTTACTACAATTGTCCCAAAAGTTCCATTTTCCCAATCCTTTGGTTGTCTAAGAACAATTACATACACAAGTCAGTTCCTGGAAACCGAAGAACAAAAAGCAATTACTGGGAGAAACGAGTTCCAGAGGACAGCCATGTTGTCACGCTGAAGTCAAATCCAAAGTTTCATCAGCCAAAGTTTGAACTACTTCACATTAAGACACCAAACCATTTCAGCCTGACTGAAACGCATTTCAAGATTAATCTGAAGTGTTTCAGATGAAACACTGAGCTGTGGAAGAAGCAGGTTTGAAGGAGAGGAGAGAGAAAAGCCTTGCTCTATTTACAGATATACTTTATGGGCACATACAGAGGTACATACCTATAACCTTAACACATTTAAGGCAGGGGATGATGTCATGGTAAATTGTCCTTAGGTGCTGTAGCCACCAAAGCAGGAAGGAGTCGAAGCTGTTCTGAACAAACTTTAAAGGAAGACCAAAGGTTTTAGCTGGATGCCTATGAAGCAGCAGAATGGAATACCCTATCAAATTCTTGAAGGGTGTAGGTGACAGCTTCCCCCTCCCCAAAACCAGGTGACATCCCTAGGGAAACAGCTCATTTTAGATTTGGTTCTGAGCAGTGAGGAGGATCCAGTGGGAGAAAAAAACCCACAAAACACACCAAACATTCAGGTAGAAGGTAATTAGGGTGACAGTAATCTTACGTTTGTGATGACTATGAAATGGAAGGAATGAGCATGGCTGAACAGAAATTGCTAGTGGTTTCAGAGGGTTTTTTTGTATAGTTTCCTGGGAAAGAGCGTATAAGGACTGTTACCGAACCAAAATCCCATACTAGAAAGTTACCATGCCGCTGTGCTCACACCTGCAAATCTCACAGAGGCAAGACTTAGGATAGGCGCAACACCAACACAGCTGTGCTGCTTTCAAGACCTAACCTAACATCTCCAAGCAGCCAGGCAGATGTGGATTAACCCACAGGGGTCAGTACAGACTGCGTCTGCAACGCGATTCACCGCGTGGCATAAACATGCCCTGTATTGTAGGTACAGCTCTAAGCAATTCAGCTGCACGAACGATAGGAAGCCTAGTAAGAGACTGATCTGATTTCATATGAAGCTTTGTTTAAATGACCTGTAAATTAACGAGACCTTAAAAAACTGGGTGCAAAGCGATTACTAAAGCAAACAAGCGACCCAGTCAACCACCAGCAATATGGGACGTATGCAAGAACTTCCATTAGACCTGGAACACATCATCCAGAGTATGATCGGTAGAAACCCTGTACTCAAACACATTGTGTCTAAATGAGGCTGCTTCCATAGGTGATTCAATAACACAAGTATGCAAGTATTTTAAAACAGAACAACCCAAGTTGTAGATTTCAACTTTAAACAAGCTTTCAGCTGGCAGAATACCACATCCAGTTCTGTTGTCCGTGCTTCAAGAACATCAACGTACCACAGTATTTGTAAGAGGATCATATAAATGACAGAACAGCTATGTGAGTTCAGGAAACAAGTTACTTGGCAAACAAAAGCTAAGGAGAATGTAAGAAGTAAGAATTAAAAAAAAAACAAACAAACTGAAGACTTTTAGAACTTGCTGACAAAAATTTTGGGCGCTGAAATAATAGATTTGATTTTGAAATAAGAATATCCTAGTCGAAGAACCCACAGCAATCTGCTTAAATTTAAATGGATTAAAGCGTAGTTTTCAGAATCGCAGTTAAAAAGAAATTCCTTAGTCTGTGGAAGCCAGGGGAAGAATCATCTGAATAATCACGGCAGCCTGTTAGCCTTGCTGTCTTACGCTCACCAACATCATCAAGGACACCGGAGAGAACAGAATGCAAGATCAAGCTTCTAACACCTGCAGCATCAGGCACTGGCCTTACCCAAGGTAGGCCACGGTGGAATAAAGAAGCGCTCCACGATGATACAGAAAATCCCCTTTACAAACGTTCCGTTTCTGCACCTCTCACACGGAGGGCAAAGGAGCCGTGTTTTTCAAACTCAATAAATAATTTTCCCTATAGGGCTCCTTGTTTGCTTGTTACGTGTTTGTTCTTCCAAGGCATAAACCGCCTGCTTTAACTGAAGGGCATTCCTCCATATATTCTCTGCTACTCCTCCCTGCTAAAGAGGTACTTGCTTCTGATACTCTTTTCTCCTAGCCCAAAATCTAGGCTTAATGTAAAGATACCTGAAATTAGTGACTTGAAATATAAACAAGAGGTAGAACTTCACGTCCTCCTCGGTGAACATGACCTCTTTGGAAAGCCGAGTGAAAAGGTCACCTCCTCTGAGGAAATCCAAGATGAGAACAGCTTCCCCTCTGTCTGGAATGCGTAGTGGAGTTTCACCACAAAGGGATGGTTTACATCAGCCAGGATGTCCCTTTCTATCTTAGTCCTTAATCGATCACGCACTTCCAATGTTGCCTTCTTGAGCACTTGCATGGCATAGAGGTGGTTACTGTCTGACGGTGTTATTTTTCTCACCAAGAAGACCTTGCCGAAAGAGCCCCGTCCCAGCACCTTCAGGAGCTCAAACTGCGAAGGATCGGCTTTCTTGGAGCCTTCCTTCACGTGGTGCGTAATGTTGATTTCTTTCACAACACCTTCGCCTTCCAACAAATCCTAATTCTTAATTTCTATAATGAACAAAAAATAAGTAAGAGTCTTCTCAATTCCAGTAAGCCCAATTCTTCAGTGACAGATTTCTGGCAAGTGTCACTTCAGTTTCTCAGTTTAACTACCTTGTATACAGGACGTTTTCTGGTATAGATTTTATTTCTGGTCACACTACCAATAAAAGTTATTGTGCTTAAAACAAAGACATCAGAACAAACTCACATGAACGTAAAGCTCTTTATAGCTGAACCACTGAGAAAAATATTTGCATCTTCTATTAAAAAAAACATCCATACTGAGTAAACAGGCCATGCCGACAATAATCCTCACACAACGGCACAGCGTTATCGCCACCAAAGTCAAGCCCAAGCCCACCCGAGACGGTCTGCACGCTGCCAAAACACTGTGCCCACGACGGTGCTGTGCTCTCACTGGTGCTACAGTAGCACTTACTGTAATCAAGGTTAAGGGTTTCATAGGACACTTTAAGAGATTAGGAGAGAAACGACAAATAGTAGGATGCGACTGTTTCCAAACCTGCGTTGCTGCTCTCGCTCAAGACTCTCAATTAAGAGCGCCAGCAATCTGTGTCCATGCTACAGCTTTTGATAGAGACTACTTCAAGTTTGCCGTGGAAGGACACGCTGCTGGGCTTCAATGACATTTCCACGCCTGCCTGCTTCGAACGGAAGCACTGACTTAGAGACTGAAATAGCACCATAGAACGACCCTATCGAGAGCGAAGCACGATGGAGATGCTGCGGATCGCCTGTTCTCTGCCTGGAGTTGTTTCTGCTTACATTTTACCAGATTTTTCAGTAGCAATCTGGCCAAGTCCCTCCTGTTCCTTCCACCTTTGTGGCTTTACGTGCTCCACAAAGCCCGGCTTCGCTACCCCGGGACGCGTTAATTCCCGTCGCTCGCTCTGGCACAAGGATGTCTGGCGCAGGGCCGGGTCTTCCCACCCAGCTCTCGCCCGCAAACGAAGCCGCGCTCCCAGACAAAGGATCCCAGGGGCAGGCGGCGGGCACAGGGCCCCGCACCGCCCCGCACCG
>VZTV01066378.1:0-22256 GCA_013400875.1 Anhinga rufa
CAGGCCACCATTCTTGTTCATCCAGGGGATACACTTTCTTTAACCTTTCTTTTCCGATTGATGTACCTGTAGTAGCCCTTCTTGTTATTCTTTACATCCCTTGCCAAATTCAGCTCCAGCCATGCGTTGGCCCTCCTGACCCCATCCCTACACAGCCAGGCAGCATCCCTGTACTGTTCCCAGGATACCTGTCCCTGATTCTTCTTTCACCTGAGTTTGCCATCCCTCTCTGACCCATCCCCTCTATCCCATTTCTTGTCTATCTTACCTTTACTTGTTCTTAAGAACTTTACAGCTATGCCTATGAACGAGTCTGTCTAAAATTAAATTAGAAGAAAGTACTACATAAAAGTTCTTATTTCTACTAAAGGTTGGCTTATTTTAATCTAATAACTGATTTCTTGTTTATATTTAAACTGCTTTTAGTTGCTTTCAGGTAAATTGATGAAAACTAGGTTTAAACCAAAGTGAGTGCACTGGTTTAATGATGCTCATTGGAAACAGTATCTTAAATTAAACTGGTGCAACTGATGGCAGAGGAAAGCAAAGACCAAAGGTTTATTGTTGAAGACAGATTGAAAAAGGACTGCCTAAAATAATAATAAGCAGAGGTTAAACCTCAGTGGAACTGGTAGATTTAATTGCCACCCAGGTACTTGTAAGGTACTTTAAAGAAAGAGCTGAAAACAAGTTTCGACTTTACACAAAAGTATAATATAACATTGTTTCAGATTTTGAGTAATTAAAATAAACAAACAAACAAAAAACCACCCCCACAACTCAAAAAAAAAAACACAAAACAAAAAACCAAACACAAGACAACACGCCATTGCTGGACAACTCCTTTGGAAGACACATGAGAGCAAAACACACTATCCAGGATGAGACAGCAACAGAAGTTTGGCTCAGGCTGAGCTGACATGTGGTGTGGTCTGGCTGCGGGACAGAATATTTGGGGAAGGATGAGAGAACTGGTGCACTGAGTATGGAGAAGGGCTTTTATGTTTCATACCTTATTTTGTTTGAGAATGGAAGGCTTTATACATTCCTTTAAAATAACAAAAATCTATTAAAGATATTTGACTCCATCCAGTTAATTTCCTCTCCATAACTGGAATAAACTACTATCCCCCAAATTTAGACTAGCTGCTGCAATGAAAAGGAGCACAGTTTTTAATAGGAAGGTAGCAGCAATAAATAATCTAGCACATATTACTGCAATAAGAGCACACTGCTGACAATGACTGATGGTTACTACTCTGAAATCATCCTATATAAGATGACAGATTAAATCAGGTCTAGCTCTATGCATAAGATGACCTCTTCCACACATTAAAAGATTATGTTCTAAAAAGCAGACAACTGCAACCAGAACTCTCCATGATGCCACGACATTACCTAAAGACTCCTCAATACCCTTCACTCTTTGGGTCTGAACAGCTATCATAAACATAGAAGGAATGTTAATATTAAAGATCTCTGCTATTACAATTCTACAAAATAAAATATCTGGAATGCAGTAGTAATTCCTCATTAATAATCATACTTAGGACATTTCATTTAGAACTCGACATTAGCAAAGTGCTGCAACAGCAAGAAGCAGTAAGTGTTAATGATTATTTGATTCAGACAACCTAAGCTGCAGAGCCAGGAGAATCCCCAAAAGCTTGCTTCAGAAAAATCTTTGCATCTACTCTAAAAGGTCTTTTTAAAGCACCACCAACAACAGAGGATTAAATCTGCAAAGGAAATTGATGACATTCAACTCTAAGTCAGCGTAAAAGTCTCAGATACTTCTATTTCAAACTCACCACGTGTTCCCACCAAAATAATCAGCTGTGAAAGAGTGAATTATGCCTTAGAGTTAATATTGTGAGGCTTTGGAGCTGTATCCCCTTCGAAACGAACAGACAGAGTCCTAACATCCTTCAGAGGCACTGCTTATAGGTTGTCTGCAGCCTCATCCATCTGCTTGGGAAACATTTAAATATGTCAGCAAATATTTCAAGCACCACCCAATTCTCCCCACATTTTCACCTTTCCTTTCATCCCAGCAGATACAGCATTCTCAACATTCAGGCCTATTGGGTTATGTCAGAAATATAACCTCTGTCCCTGTGTCATCTATGTCAAAGATATCCCTTTTTCCTCCCTCTTCCCCAGATCTAAGCCACTGAGCCTAAAAAGGTTGTCCACTTCTTTTATGCCTCAACTCAGAAATCGATAAATGCTCTCAGCCTTTCCAACTTTATGTTTTTATTTGATAACAGTATACAACAACGACGATCTATGTGACATGGTTACAGCAGACTATTCTTAGGTGTACTATCACATTACTACAATTGAACAGGATACCATAAAAGAGATTTAAGCTAAGTGTTATCCTGCCTTTGCAATGAAGAGTGTGCAAACAGCTAATTAAAGCAACTCACCTAACACAATATAGTGTAATATAGCATCCAAATCCTTCACCAGTTAAACTTTAAGGTGACACACTCACTCTGTAGTAAAAGAACATCCAACTCAGAGCGTTATCCTGGTACAGCTGTTTTATTACCATTATTTAAGTACATGTTCCCTATTTCAACAAGCACACGCTTATAATCCCTCTTGTCCTTCCTCCCAACCATTTATGTGTACACTGTACAGTGCACTGACCTATAGTGCCCTGCCACAAAAAGAGAGGTAAGGAGAATGGAGATACAGCATTTCTGTTGGTTTGGGGTGCTTTACCCACGATTACATCTTATGGCTGAGCTGGGGATCACAACATGCTTCGTAAAACTTACACAACAACCATAAATACTCCTAAATAGTACTCACCAGTAACACCTTCTGAACTCAGAGATGAAGTGCCCTCACCTTGTCACAAGCACATTGAAGTCAACATGACTGTTTTCTTTAAATGAGTTCTTTGGCTTGCTTATTTCCCTCCACTTAAAGAAAACCCCCAAAGAAGGCAAACAAAATAAAAACAAAAGCCAAAAGCCCTGATAAGTAAACAAACAACACAGATCATACAAACTAATTACCTGGGTCTCTTGTGAGAAACTTTCAAGAAGCAAAGCTAAGCCAATGTAGCTATGCCAAACGCAGGTAGCCTGGGCTGTCCAAGGGGTCTCCCTGCCCTGATAATTATATATTTGGGCTGCATTGCCATAACGCTGGCTTATGGCAATCTCTTTTCTTTGAAAAGAAAAGAAAAATCAATCAAAATGAGCTATGGCTCGACAGGTCTGCAGTAAAGCCCAGCCATGTAGAAAATAGAGCAGCAGCTGCACTACAGGATTAAAAAACAGAGTGAGCAAACTCCATCATTGGGCACAATTATCTCACTGGAAAAAAAAAGAAAACACGACAAATAAATACACTGACCCTCCCAGTGTCTAACACAAACCCAAGAGATCTGGGTTTCTGATGCAGGATATCTGCATACTATCCACTAACTTCCTCACAGACTTATTATCCGGTTGTTTTTTTTTTCCCCAAACATTTGGCTCTCATCAGTTTAGTACTTCAGTTTAGTGCTTTAGAAGGAAGGAGCAAAAAGCACGCACAACAGTAAGGAAGTCTAACCTGGGAGACTGCCCTTCACAGTCATATCTTACCCACGAGGCTTCTGGAGGAGTCATCCCGCCAAGTTTGGGAGAGGGTCTCTCCCCCCGCCCTGTCCAGGCATAAAAACTACACAGCAAGCTCAGGTAAGGTAAGTATATCATAGCATCAACATAGAGCATCAAAATAATCTCACAGAAACAGGCCCAAACCACACCTCCATGGACAACTACATTTTTAGAGTGTTTGGGAAGTTCAGTACACACACAGGTGCTTGGTCCTCTCTTTCTAGGAAGTCAAAATAAAGCCACCATTCAAAGACATTGCTACTACCTATATCTACGCTCTAATCAACAGGCAAATCTTAGATATTATATTCTCACCCCAAGGGTTTCTCTGAATACATAAAATAGCTCAGTCCCCTAACAAAGCAAGTCTGGTCAGCCTTTATCGCATAAGATAGTGGACATGAGGCAGAGGCCTCAGAAATCCACCTGGCTAAAGAATTTTGAGGCTCCGGTATGCACACACTGCCCAGAGACGCAAGTACTTTCTCATCCCTGAACCTACTGGAGCCAAATCCCTGCTTGGAAATTGGTAATCCATTCTCTACAATAACCTTACTAAATCCTTAGAAGAACAGGAAATTTCCTACGACACCTGTACAATTTCAGACAGTGTAATCAGTTGATAGCAAGAAATTCCAGTTCCTCAAATACAAGACATTGTTTTCCATCAGATGTCATCAAATTACATCATCATTTCATAATTTCCCCTTTCCATTTCTCACATCATGCCCTGCTCCTGGCTGCATAGACCGAGGCTGTGAAGTTGTCAGCACCTCTAGAAAATGTCAAACACTGTGTTTATGGGACATGCCCACAAACTTTATGGCTAGAATGGATGCTGTGTAGCTCTCAAGTATCTCTTTATTCAGGCATATTTATATTTATGACTTTTAAAAAAAATCCTCAATGCCTTAAGGAACTATTTATAGGACAGAAGTTGCAGGAAATCACATTAACTAAAGTGTTTCAGTATTGAAGCAGTGTCAATAAACATCCTCTATCTGGCTATCAGACAACCATGGAAAGTGAACACCAGTGAAGACCTGTGGATTTCTGGGGCTCCACCAATGTCCCGCTCTTCAGCAAAAGGTTTTTCACTTGTCTCCAGTCTCTACGCACCTCTTTGGCATTTTGGGATTGTCAGCCCTCTGTATGCATAGGAGGAGGGAAAAACTGCAGAGCCAACTATAAGGAGTAGAGGAAAAAGGTGGGTGTCTGTACAACAGAAAAGTACTGAGACACTCTCTGCATTGCAGAGAAATCAAACTTAACCCACAGCAGCAGCAGCCACGTGTGGGGAGCAATGCAAGCTGTGTGGGATATGCAACTGGGGGTAGAGCCTGCAGAAAGAAGGTCTTTGTAATCAGAGACACTCAGTACAAACATCTCATTCACTTTAAGGTGTTCACTGTTATGTTTCCAGCCAAGAAGAGATTCTACTGAATCTGCTATCATTCATGAGATGATCACAGCATAAAACAGTACAGCTAAATCCTGTAGCTGGAGTAAAAGTAGGTACCCAAGCTTAATAAAAAAAATCAAGACAAATCCAGCAATCTAAGGACTTGTCATTTAATCCCCTCAAATCTCTTACATTTAAGGCAATTCGGTCACCTTTGACAATACTTATTGCAATATAATGAAAGTACATTAGGATTGTGATAGATAAACTCTTGGAATAACTATGCTGATACACAACCAGAACACTATCACATCAAACTATACTCAAAAGATACCTTCAGTTTTAGAAGCACTTCCAGATTTCTCAGACAAGCAGAAAGCACAGTTGGGCACTGCCCTATTGAAGTGATGCCAAGGGAGTGAAGAGGAGTACCCTCTGGCATTGCGCAGCCTTTCCTCCACAGAACCCCACTGAAGAGGGTAGGTGGCTGCTGTGCCAACACATACACATGCTAACAAGTCCTCTGAAGTGCCACAGTCGGTCTCCACGGGGCCTGCAGGAAACACGAATTGCCCTCCTGTGGCCCCTCTCTCTCACTCCAGTATACTTATATACAGTATAAATATATACAGTATATATATACACACACATATATATACACATACAGTATATATACAGTATACAGTATTTATATACGGTATACTCCAGTATACTGTGTCCAGTTCTGGGCTCCCCAGTTCAAGAAGGACAGGGAGCTGCTGGAGCAAGTCCAGAGGAGAGCAACAAGGATGATCAGGGGACTGGAGCATCTCCCGTATGAGGAAAGGCTGAGAGACCTGGGTTTGTTCAGCCTGGAGAAGAGAAGACTGAGGGGGGATCTCATCAATGTTTATAAGTATCTGAAGGGTGGGTGTCAGGAGGATGGGACTGGACTCTTCTCAGTGGTGCCCGATGACAGGACAAGGGGCAATGGGCACAAGTTGGAACACAGGAAGTTCCACTTAAATATGAGGAAAAACTTCTTTCCTGTGAGGGTGCCAGAGCAGTGGCACAGGCTGCCCAGAGAGGCTGTGGAGTCTCCTTCCCTGGAGACATTCAAGCCCCACCTGCACGCGGTCCTGTGCCCCCTGCTCTAGGTGTGCCTGCTCACGCAGGGGGGTTGGACAAGATGATCTCTCGAGGTCCCTTCCAACCCCTGCCGTTCTGTGATTCTGTGATACTTTAACTGAAGCAAAAGCCCATGTTAGCTGCAGATCAGCAAGCTACAGACTCACCAGAGCAACAGGTACAGGAATAAATAATGGAAGCCAACATATCTGAAAGCAACTGGGAAGGGAAAAAGATTCACACAAAGCAAAACCAAACAGCAACTTGATAAATAAAGTAGCTGAGATGAATGCAAGTGTCACTCACCTGCAAGAGGCCACTGGCACACTAATAATTGACAACTGGGCACACTCAGGAGTTTAATTGGTCCTCTAGGGATATGGTGCCATGACAACTTATGATCTGTCTCTGGGAAAGCAGTTTTCTTAATTCCTCCAAAATTCTGTGAAATGTGTGTGGATAAAAAATACAGGGATGTTTTATAGATGTGCCCTTATGACGAGACTAGGTCTTTTTCCATTTAGAGCAACTGCAGCAGAGAACTGAGGGTAGTCTGTACTGCCTCAACATGAACTGCAGTGCACATCTCCAAATAACCTTAAAAATGATGCCACTAAGAACTGTAAAGACCATGTCCTCAACAGGAATATCTTGCTACTTTTCCTTCCAGTTTCACAGCCACGCTGTGGACACTTTATTCCACATCTCCAACAAAACTCAGCTCTTAAAGTCACATTGTGAGATCTCAGTGTTTACTCATGAACAAAGAAATATGGCTTGTGGATGGACAGAAATACTTGAGAGAATGAATGGTATGTGCACAGGCCCAAGTCTGAAGAGAAACAGAAACAGAGAAGAACACGATGCAGTGCCTTATTTTCTCAAATTCTGAAACTCTGCATCACTTCAAAGAAGAGATGGTCCATGGGATATGCTGGGCCCCCACCTACACAGTAGACTTCATGTAGAAATTTATCACTAATATACTCAGCACACCAACTTCCACTGGTGTAAGAGAAACAGCGCACGCATGGCAATAGTGTATGAACACATCTCTGAAAGTTCGAAATAATACTTTGGCCTGCGTTCAAGCTCTTACTACACCTGTTGGCAGGAACTGCATGGGTGTTTGCATACAAGATTTCCCAGAAGAAAATCCAACATAGGCATAAGAACAGGTGCTTAATTCACATTAAAATATAACACAACAGACAGAAATGACAACCCTGCTTTACCTCTTCTCTACCAATGGGATGAAAAGAAATTTCAAGGTCATCACTCATCTTAGCATAGCTGCACAAAGTCAGTACTAGTAAGAGCTGTGGATAAGAATTATGTTTTTACCACTGTTTCATCCAAGTCCTGTAGTTTTCATAGGCATCCCATGTGATTTGGTTATTTTTGCAGCTTTTTTGCATTTGCAGATGTTCTAGCAAATGGTATTTATTAGAGGAATATTCCAGTGTTGAAAAGATGCACATTTCAAATAGCATATTGCATAGATAATGCAAATTTGCATAGGCTCAGTGAAATGGAGAAGAGACGAGAAAGAGAACAGATTCACTAAGACACATTTGCTAAAGAAGTTCCTGAAGAGCACAGTATAACAAAAAATTCTCAAATTGTGTAGGACAAGAAAGAAGAAGAATTAGGCAAATGTACTGTCTATTCTGAATCACCTTTAAACTTCAGTATTAGTTTTAAGACCTTGAAATCTAGCTTGAAACTAATCATATATAGTATCTGTATACAGTCCTCTCTTCTATAATTTTTGTCATTTTGTTAAATACAGTCAGAACGTGCTTAGATGACGCTAAAATGTCTACAACACAGAGAGAAAGGATCCCCACCCTAATAAACTAGCCAACCTGCTGAGAAGCAGTATAAAAGGAATGTTATATAGAAGACTGCTCTTCAGAAGGCCAAAGGTCCTATTTTAAGATCTACAATGTACCTGAAACACAATCCCGAAGCACAGACTTTGATGCTAAACCATAATACTGCCTATTCACATGCCATTTCCAACCCACAGATCTCAAAAACTTTGACAATGCTAAATAAACCTTGTAAACACCCTATGAAGTACACAAGCATTAGCCTTTACTTTCACATCTACAGCAGGCTGACCCTCCTAGAGGAATGTGAGATCAGAACTAGGAATTCAGTCCAGGAATTCTGACCACTAAAGACCCATACTTTGACTATTTTCGCATGTTATCTCCAGCCCTCATCACAGTAGCCACACACCCCATGTGGTAGTTCACTCTTCTAAATATTCTCCCAAGTTCCCCTCCACATCGCAGCACAAGAAAAGTCAGTCTCACACTGAGGGAAATATAACAAAGCCATCTATGCTGGAGACAGCCACTGGCAATTTTCAGTTATTCCCAGATAGCTTGGCATCTCTTCATAGTGTCATTTAACTTATCAGATAATAGCTAGTTATCTCTCAAACAAACAGCTGGAATCTAATCCTGTTCTCCTAACTGAGTTTGAAAGACTTTTCTCCTGAGTTACCTTCTGAGACTTATCTCTTGAGATTTTCTTCTCCAATGGAACTGGCTAAAAGATATCAGATAAGCTGAAAGTTCACCAGGGCACTTTACATTTTCTTCATATAATGTTCTTATACAGAATAACTGGGATATTATGCAGAATAATTGCTTATGCTGTGAACATCAGCCTGAAAGGGGCACATTTCCTTGGAGTGGGCAATCTGGAACTTGCGAGAAACACAGTAAGACAAAACACCTGATGGACATCAACCCAAGCTGCACATCAAGGGAAAAAATTACTATGTTAATCAATGCTAATTCTTTAGCTCCAAAATTTACACACAGGAAGAGAAAACAGAAGATTCAGGAGACGTCAACTTAAGTTCTTTCACTGCTCCGTTACCAGATATCATTTTGCTTAACAACTAAAACAAGCTGGAAAGCTGCAGCTTCTGATAGGACACATGCTCACATCTCTCTCTCCAAACACATCATAAATAGCTCTCCATCACAGGAACTTTAGCAGGCTGCCCATGGTCTGTAAAGACTGAAAGAAATGACATCTCCTCCATTCTAAAGGTGCAAGGCCAGAGTAGGAAAAAGGGAAAACTAATATTGCCATTGGTTCACAAAGGATTTGTTTCAGGGTTTATTATAGGATGTTTGTTACCAGATGTCTCAGTCCAATTCCTTTCCCAACACCCTCCATTAAAAAAAAAATAACATAAATCTAAAACAACTGGAGAAGCATCTGAGGATTCATCATATTCTGTAAACACCTCATTTGCAACATGGTGTTTGTATTTATCTTCTTTTCATCCACCCTGATGTGAGCTGCTTTTGTAGTTCTCTACAGACTTAACGCTAACATCTCAGAGGAAACAAAATCACTTTAGAAGTTACTTGGAAATGTACAAATATAATGCAGGAACATTATTCTAAACGTTGATTTTAGTTTCAGAGGCAAAACAGAAAGTACATTACGGCTGGTCTGCATAAAATTTCTCATGAAACCAGATTTTGGTGTGAACTAGGAAAAAGACTTTCTTTGAACTCTGTATTGCTTGTATTTGCATTTTGAAACTGAAATTTCCCCTTGAAACTCCCAATATGTTTCTGTTACCTTCAGGGAACAATAAGGGAGCCCTCCTGTGGATAATGCATCACATTTAAATTCCCATGACCGACAAGGAAAGACTATGTAACCTAGGGGATAAAATGGCTCTATTTTAGAGCAAAGAGAGTGAGGTGGTAATCCACTGGAGGCTGTAGTTTAATTTAAATGGCTATTAACTTTGTTCCATTGGGGCAGTTATAGTTTAATTCATACTACTTTTCTGAAGCAAAAGAAATCGCACCAAATAAAACATCCCAGGCTACAAAAGGTATCTTAACCAGACAAAAAAGTGTGATGGCTTTTTATATATATTATAAAAGCTAAAACAGAATTATTTATGCTTTTAACTCTTGGATACATGAGGTTTAACTTTAGTAACAATATTCACATGAGGGTATCAATATTGCTCATACTAGTAGTTAGGTACTTGTTCAAGATCAGTGCTCAGTCAGGACTCTCTGTGTTCCTTAGTACATCACTGTTTCCTTTCCATAAGGCATGACAAAACCCACAATATTCTCTTCCTCCATCCTGAAACAGCAAAATGCTCAGAAAGGGAGAACACAAAGACCCAAGACCAAGTTAACTCTATCACCTGCCTTGGGTTCTTGTCCTGGACTCATCCAGTTTGTTGGCTTTAAACAACAGGAGCTCTGCTCTCATAAGTAGCAAAAATGGCCACATCACCATCATAACATGTTGTTCTTCATTGTCTGCCATTGGCTTCAAAGAGCTTATTTTTGGGAAACAAACAAAAGAAAACCAAGTATTTGGCCCTTCTGGGATTTCAGCATGGGGGGTGGGGGGCGGGAAATCTAATTTCTACCCTGACAACTCCCAGAAAAATGTATATTTGCTTTAAAAGTTTTGCATAATCTTGTATTATAGACTATAGGTGTTGACTTCCATTGTATCTAATAGGACTTGCAATTGCTCAGTACCCTACAGGATGGATACTGTGCTCTGAAGTTCATAGCTGCCCAGTATATCTGCAGTCTTCAGATTTATGCTTAGCTATCCTATGAGCTCAATTCACTTATGTCATATGTTGGCACAATTCTACCAATGTCAGTTTATTTCCAATAGCTTATGCCAGCACATCTTTCCAAAGGAGTGTGAGGTAGTGAAAAGGATAAACCAGGTCCATTAACCTCTCTGCAACAGGATGAAGCTATGCAGCAGTCTCAGTCCAGTTTCAAATATTTCCACTATTTCCCTTAAGTGTCTGTTCTTTAGAATCTGTTATGTCCGTTCAAGAGCTCATGTGACAGCACTCAAAGATGCCTCCTGGTATAGTTGGATACTCAACCTTTCACATTCCCTCAGGAGATATTAGAAAATCAATTATATGCAGAAATGTGCCTACAACATAAGTTTCACACCTGCTGCATAGCCTCACATCCTCACTGATATGTCTTGTGATAGAGGGCTTTGCAATCTCTAAACACATTGTAATAGCACTACCAGAGGAGTAAAGTAATTTCCTAAACAGTGAAGGTTCAGCAATGCTGATGGCATTGGAGGAACTGGCAGTATAACCAGGAGTATCAAAAGGTTGCCAGAACAACTTATGTGGATGGTCAGCTTCTTCAGGGACTAATAAAGCCACAATCTAGTACATAACTTCTGCCCAATCTCTGTTCCTCTTCACTGCAGCTGCTTAGGGAAGGCACTAATCTCCATGATCTTATTGGCACTTTAACATCTCTGTGACCTTGTGTTATCACTGCTAGGCACCAGCCCATCACCTTCCCTCTAGCCTGAGCAGCCAAAGTCCTGCTCGAGTAACACCTCTTTAAGGAGCACAGACTGCTAAATTAATCAGAGACCACTTTTAGACTGGAGAACAGGAGACAGACAAAGTGCTTATCTGTCTTTTTCTGCTCTCTAAACTTCCTCTTGGTCTCTCAGGTTAACCCCTTCTTTTAGTTCACTTTTGAAATGGTTGCATACCGAATACCAATCCGAGAGAATGAACTACAAAGGAATATCTTACAGCTATAGGGACTCCTACTGTAGAGGACACTGGTGCAGGAATTGTACAGAAACAGGTCACTTTACCAACAGGCAAGGCAAAAAGCAGCACTGGAAGTTAACAGAACACAACAATTTTTTACAAGCACTCTGGCAAGGAACTGAAAAATATTCAATGCAATTGAAATTGCAGTGAGAACTTAGTAATTACTTGTAATCCGAACTTGTTCAGGACACTGAAACTAATGTTCTCATCTAGCTGAACATACTAAGCTTTTCTTCTGGACTGCAAGTAATAAAGGCTTCGCTTCTGCCTTCTGTTAAGGGAATTTTCTCAGAGATTTTTACAAAAGTAGAGGTAAAATTCAACAGTCTATCATGAATCTTCTCTATAAACAGAGGACATGCAACCTATTGATATTTTTGGTTTTGATCTGCCCTCAGAAAAACTGCACATGTTGGAAGATTTCTGTGCCTCAGATGACAAGCTAATAAGGAACAAGACATGAAAATGTGCCTTACTTCTCAGTTAGTCTACCATCATCTAAGGCCTAATTTCCAAATCCACAGATTCGAGCAGCAAGTTTTCCATTTCATTCAACTAAATTAGAACAAAATCCATAATACAAGACAGGGACAAAAAGGCTGTAAACCCAATACACAAGCAGAGGTCTCAGAATTTGGTACATAGAGAGAAAGGAAATAATGATATCAGAGATTCCGTAGCTACATCACAGTTTAAGCAAAACAACGGTGCGTTTTCAGACATAATTTCCTTGGATGAAAAAAAAAAGTATTCACAAAAGCTAAGTGTATGATGAGGAATCAGACATCAATCACTGTCTAGATTAGTACATCTGCATGAATCATGAGTCTAATCAATAGCAAGAAACAACTTCTTCCATCAAAAGAACAACAGTATCATGCATATGGCAAGAAATAGAGCAATGGTCTTAACGTTTCAGACTAGTAGTAACTCCTACACAGGTGAAAAAATATTTTCTGTGGAAAGATCAGTTTGAAAACCTAATGCACACAGGTGTGCTCAATATTGCCTGTACCAAAAGCCACAAGGAAGGTTTAAATCAAACTAAGTAGGATGCTTGAAGAAGAAAAAACAAACAAACAAAACCAAACCAAAACAAAACAAAAACCAAAACAAACAAACCCACCCCCAGAAAACAAAAGCAAACAAAAAACCCCCACAAACAAACAAAAAACCAACAAAAACCCCAAACCAAGTCTTGAAGATATGTAAAACCAGAAGAAACAAGATACAAGTGAAGAAAGGAAATACCTTCATTTTGGGAGAGGAGCTCTGCTACAGTATTAGGAAAGCAGATCAGTGAAAAGCGAAATAAATTAACTTGGAATCTACACACACTGAATACCTGGATCCAGAAAATAAATGTGGGTATCTCACAATGACAGGTCTCCAGATTTTCTAACAAAACCCTTTCTTTTTTTTTTTCATCAGCCAAAAGTTACAAAAACCTCCACCTTTCTTAGCAATTTTCTGGATGCCATGGAACAGGATTTCCAAAACTTCAGAAATTCTTTCAATATTAAGAAGAAATAATTTCAAGTTTTATCACAACATTTGAATCCAGCCACACTGCAGCAACTGTGACTCATCAAATCTTAACCTAACAAAACACGAGAAAGGAGAAAAGACTGAGGTAAAAAGGCACGACACCAAGCCAGTTTCAAAGAGCTTTGTGACTGGAGGCAGATTTCAGTGACTAGTTTTCATAAAGCCTTCAAGCTCCCATTTTTCACTGGTATATGAGCCAGGGTCACCATGGCCCTGGAGATGAGGAGATAGTAATACACAAGATAGAAAGCAGAGGAAAAACAAAATAACAAGAAGATTCATGGCTGAATTTAGAGTCTTTGCAGGGTTTAATACATCTCCTTAGAGATCTTAATTGCACATCAATCTTCTTCAGCTGGAGAATGAGAGGTGAATGTGCGATTCTCCATCTTGGCACAGAGGGCAAAGTGGAGTTAAAAGAGAAGGAGAAAAGAAGGACATGCTCAATCCAAACTGGATTTTCTCCCCTCTTACCATGAGAAGACAAGAAGCTTTTCCTTAGTGCTTGCCAACACAGGGAAATTACTTCAGAACAAATAAGAATGTGACTTAACAGCATTCTGTCCGTAATTCCCTTATTCTATACCTCAAGTTCTTTCTGGCAGTTAAGCTTAATCCACTTCAAGCCCACACAAAGGCATGTTCAGTGCAGGGTGCCCACGCAAGGAATTAGTAGAGAATAAGTATGCTAAGCTAACAAGACCTTAGCACAAAGTTCTTCATCAACCTTCACTGCCAATGTCATTCTTGTTATTCACAGAGACTTAAACTGCCGAGGTAGGAAAAAGAATTATGTGAGAATCTTTGCTCTCCACTCCTATGACTGGAAGACAGACAAGAATTCCCCTCTGCTGGTATCAGTCACATCTAAGCTATCTACCCATATTCAGAGTCCATATCCAAAATAATCCAAGAACGGAGTAATGTCCAGTCTACACTATGTGTAGATGAACTGGACACCATCCTCTTTAATGGCTTTAACCTGTACCTGGTTGATGTGGCTCCAGATAGAACATCTACATTTCCTACTGTATGAACAACTTATTGGTCTGATGATAACAAGAATAATTTTGGTTACAGTCTAGATTTATCAGATCTAGATTAGAGATTTATGTAGTCAACAGACAGTTTATTAGTAACTATGACCTTGTCTGCATTTTATCCCATAAATTCAAAATTAGCCAAGTCACTACAGTTGAGATTAATGTCCCACACATCAATCCATATTCCTAAAGAAACACCAACACAGAAACACCATGTAATGTTGACTCGCATCCATACCAACAATATTTTGTTCTAAGGGCAGCTTAGGGTCAAGCGCAAAGAAACCCCAGTGATGAGTATTTATTCCCAGTTTCTAATGCAGAAGAGTTATACTTTAAACTACCCTCCCTATACAACTATAGACTTATGTCCCCCTTAAGCTTTGGGAATACCTAAAATTTCTTCACAGACTTAAATGGAGACTGTCAGGATTAAAATAACGGACTATCCTTGATGGGCATGTGGCAACACACTTTCAGACCTTTTTAAACTGCCTCCCCCTAAGTTACCCATGAGACTATCAGAACACTTTAGAAAAATCTAACTTAGCTTTCCCTATTGATGTTATTGATTTCAAGATGAGAGACATGCACAAAGCAAGAGACGAGTGGTATCAACCCATTGCACCTTCTCCTTACAAACTATTCTTTCTTGCTCACAAGCTCTCTTAAATTTAAATTCTGAATAGCCAAGAATGGAGAAGCCTCTCCTGCTTCTAAAAATAATGATACTTAAATTCTCTTCTTCTATAAATAAAGTGTAACAGAATCTATGAGTTCTTTGGGGGAAGGAGAGGCATTGTTAATTTTTAAAACCAAACCCACATTTTTAATCTAAGCAGCACATTTCACAGTCTGGCATCTCAACAATAACGTAAAACCTGCACCAGCAAAAAGACGAAAAAGAAAAAGCACACTTGTCTGCCCAGGAACTCTGCTGCCCTTAGGCACGAGCCAGAAATAATCCCAGAGGCAGGATGCAAATGAAACGTCTCGTCAGTGCACAGGCCTTAATGCATTTTACCTTAAACATTTACATTAACAGATGGTCCCCCGCAGTCCCATAAACTCGCTCCTGAGTTCATTTCCATCTCACTCCAGGCCCCATTTGTCATCGGCCAAACAGCAGAATGTCACAAGGGGGTTGAGCCAGAACAGAGGAATAGGACAAACTGTATGAAATGATCGGTGTCACCTACACATATGCATTTGACCTCAGTTAAAAAGATAGAAAAATTTAAGGTAAGAGAAATAGGAAGGAATAAGGTGATGATCAGATGACCTAATACTGCTAGGAGTAAAAAAAAAAAAAACCCGAACAGAAAACCCACACTGCTCCTTTTGGTGAGGACCCAGACACTACTTTTTTTAAGTGGAGGTGTAGCTGCATGCTGTGAAAGTGGCCCAGGCTGGCTCATGCATTTAAGGGAAGGAGACTGACTCATTCAGATCAGGAAGTGCCATGATACAGCCAGGCTGCTCAGCCCTCACTTGCGGGAGATGTAAAACTCGGATCAGTCCAGTGCTCATGTACATGATTTCTGCTTTTGCTGAGCCTCTAAATTCTCAGCTCTGTCACAGAAAGTGATATTGGTTTAACCAGAGGAAGAATAGAAATCTGAGCCCTGCTCTGGTAGGTTGAAAGATAACAGCTCTTAAGCTCATCTGTGGCTGGGGTTCGCTATAGCAAGGAAATAAATTTTAATCTGTTTGTGTCATTTTTTCCTTGGCCAAATGTCAGAAAGAAATTGTCAGAACAGAGATGCCTGCCAAAACAAAAATCTCAAGTGCAAGAGGAAAAACCACAAATCAATCTAGTTGAACTCAGTGAAGGATAAGAACACAAATGGACAAAAACTGGCACAAGGTGATACTTCTTTATTCAGGGGCAGAAGAATACAAGCAACAGAGTGATCTATATTCTCATCAGACTCTTCCACAAAAGCCATAGGTGCTCAGACTGTCCCAGATGTATAATACACTGACTCATCTCAGAACATTCCTCTAAAGTGCAGAAATATCAATTCCATTTTACAAACATGAAACTGAAGCACATCAGAGACAAAGAAAATTGTCACCCCAAAAAGAATGTCTATAGTCAAAAAGAAAAGTGAACTGAGTTACTTGAATCTCATGTTAGTGTCGTAATTGTTCAGCTCTGCCCAGACCATGTAACTGTTCCTCTTCGCTGTGCAAGTAGGAGGCAGGGACCAGGATGAACTAGCAGTATGGTCTACATTGTTTCATTGTGATGGCAAGAAAAAGCACAGCCAATCCATTTCTTCATCTGAGAGACGATGCCTTTGCTTATTAAAAGAAGAGCTTACTTTACTTCTCTAAATTACTTCAGGGAACAGAATATACTGCACTTCACATTGCTTCCATGGATTTTATACTGTAAATTTGAATACGAGACTTACATTATAAAATGAATGACAGTGCTCTACAGTAAAGCTCCATCTTCATAAGAAAATCCCGTTGTGTCAGATTACTAAACTATATGGTTCTGTTTAAATCAGAGGAAGTTTGCCTATTCTCACTATCAGTCTTTCAGTCTGAGCCATAATATTAGGCAACTGTGAAAAATACTGTCTTCCATTCACCAGTAATGTTACCATTTCACACAGGTTCTTTGGTGGCTTTGGTTCTATAGCCCACTGACTTCACAGGTCTTGCACCAGAGCATCCAGGTGCTTTGGAACAGGGTTTTCCTAAGCAAAATTTAAGACCATATTGATAAATATGTAATTTTTTTACATCTCACACTTCAGAAGACATGCACGAGTTTGCCATGCTCCCTATATTTCAGAGACTAGTTAGTAAAAAGCCAAGCTTCATGAAACACAGAAACAGAAAAACTGTATTCTTCTCCAAAGGCCTGATACTTGGGATTTGTGACAGTCACACATTCTTTTTTTTTTTTCTGGAGTTCAACAGCTTCTGCCCTGAGGAAAACCTCTGCCCCTACAATGAGTCAGCTGTATTCATGATAACCCACAATTTCTGATTTTCCCATCATCTGCTTAACTGAAAACCCTGCCAGTACCTCGCAATCAAAGTAAGTCACGCTTACCAGAATGGGTGCAGGAGAGCTGCTGGGCACTGCACTCCGGGAGAACACCTCCCTCTCCCTCCTTGCAAATTATGCTGCTTTCAAGTGTAATTGAGGGACTGTGTCAAGGAGAAGAAGGACAGCCTTGTAGAGGTGGTCAGGTGGGTAACAGCCAGCTATGTCTTTTGAGTATTAACAACAACATTATTGTAAACTGGTTAGAAATTATCAGTTCAGCTGAACAAAAACTGGCCATGACCTTTATTTTAAGCATTTTCAAGTTCAGGTAGTAAGTTAATTATTAATTATTATATGTCAGAAGTCTCTCATTTAGGCCTTGAATAGGGCATAAATATGTTTTATTTCAGACTTTTAGCCTGCACATAATGAGGAAACACAAGGAATCCAGCAGTGTGACTGGTTCTTCAAACCTGCGATAACAAAAGAGATTTGAATAATGACAATAAAAGGGACAACCCTACCATTCTGGGAGTGTAGCAGGTGCACCTGCCCTGATAAAGACCAGGGCTTTCCGACTGTGGAAACAAAGTGGCCACTGATTCCTTTTGTGCCCTTACTTTTTGCACCCTTACTGCCTTGCAGTGACTGTGTCCCATACCCAGTCACCGGCAGACAGAGCCCTCGGCCAATTGGAACTGAACATGACCACCTATGGCCACAGATCAGATTGAACTGGAGTATAAACGGGGTCCTGCTGGGCCCCTCGCAGCAGCGGGTCTGCAGTCAGGGACTCCCTCCCTGGGTCAGGGCGCCACCCAAGGTAACTCATCGAGGTTGAGAGCCCTTGCCTTATTAGGTGAGTGAGTGCGCATCTTGAGTCATTGCTCTAAAGTTTAGGAATTCTTAGGTCAGCTCTGTAGTATTAAGTCCGGTTGGCATCCTGAACCTGTGGTTTACTAATGTTCATCAGAGTACCAAAACACTTTTGATTAGAATAAATATTATTTTGGGTTACGTCATCTGCCTAATCTGACTTTGGGCACCTCTGCGACAGGGAGTCAACAGTCCAAACATTACACTGCAACAATATTCACTTCCAGCAGTTAAAATGCAAGCTTGATTGTTGCTGCATTCCTTCTCCACTAAACTCGGTGAACATCTGACAGGGTTGCCGTCGGAGGGGATTTTAGGCACCACCTTATCCTGAAGGCAGCCATCAGAACTTCTCTGATATCAAGGCCAGCATGGTCACTGTGAAATTCAGCCAGCACTGCTTGCAGAAGCCACCTCTGGTTTCACATCAGGTTTCCCCTCCCCTTCTTGCTGCTCCTTACTCTCTCAAACAAGCTAGGGAAAGAACGTGTCCTCATAGCTGCAATGCTGGCTACTTTATATTTGTTATTATATTTGTCTTTTGCTTTCAAAATCAGAATATATCCTACGAGTTTTAGCAAACTGCATTTCTTAAATATGCCAGTCATCTCCAAGTAGCCAGACTTTTCCAATAATTACCAGCTAGGATACCACAGTCCTCTTCTATGAACTGTAGCCCGCACTGGGGATTGGTTCAGGCATCACAGTATGTGCTGCAGTGCCTAGGCTAGTGGCACTAGGCAGATGTCTAGGGTATTTGTACACCTCTAGAAAACACGCACCAACACACAACACTGCTTTAAGCAGCTTTTGTGTGTGCATCTTGAAGGAACACGTCTGCCGTTTACTGGAGCAGCCATCCTCATAGCTCTTCTTGGGGCAAAGGGCTTCATAACAGGGAAAAAGCAAGTTGTCTCCATTAGCAGGTACTGGCCTTTGTAATGGTGACTACAGCACATCCCCATGGACTCCTCCCCTGAGCCATCCCCATTTGTTACTACCACAAGGAATTCAAGTTCTGAAACAAAACAAATGTTTGAGTACAGCTCTGCTCTTTGCAGTAGGTTTGTGCGTGCCTTACTCTCATTTTTTATGACATTTTGTCTCAACTGAAAATTAAAGAAATCTACACTCTGCGCTACTGGATGAGATCATGGTAGCAAGTATTTCATTGCCACCAAGGCAAATTTTTGCTCATGAATCTTTTCTTTTCTTTCAGTGAGTGGTGATTTAAGCAAGTTACATTTATAGCACTCATTCTGCAGAGGGAGGGAAAGAGTGCACAGTGAGCTAGGACTGCAAGTGATGGGTCCCAAGGGAGCTAAAACACAGATGTCATAAAAAGCCATTTCAGAAATTGTACACAAAGACACAGCTGTGCAGTGGGAAGGAAAACAGGTGGCACCGGCATCAGGGGCTGCCAGAGCATGGAAATAAACACACTGCCTCACGTTACAGTATAACATTGCCACAAGATACCTTTAAAAAGGATCCCTTAGAAGAGGCCTCTTAGAAAAGGCCTCTTTCTCCACTTCCTCTGGAGAAGACGCTGAGGTTAAGCAGCCCTCTTCAAACAAAGCATCCCCAGAGCACAGAGTGCATTTGTCCGTGATCTGTGAATTTACACAAGCTACCAAAGACTTGTGAAGTCAGCTGGAGTTAAGAGCCCCTCAGCAATATACTAAATCAGTCCCATGCTCACCCTGGAGTCCTCTTCTTAGAAGCAGCTGTTTTTCTACTGCTTTTGTTTGGTTTTGCACCCTGAGGTTGAGTAGGCCAGTTATCACCCTCACTCAGTGTCAGAGTCAAGGTCAAGAGATGGCAACTGAAGCAGCACAGGAACCAGGAGTCATCTCGCTGCCACTTTCTGGTCTGTTCAAGAGACCAGGTTGCTTCCTTACCCTCTAATCTGTTACTTTGCAGATGAATTCTCTCTGTACAACAGATTTTGAAGAGCTGTGGCTCTCCTCAGTGGCTAGACCAGATTTAAGGGCAGTGTGATCCTATTAGGATGCGAGGTCATGCAATTTACTGCTGTAAATCAACTGCCTTGGTTCAGGTTTTGAAGGTCGGAGCAGCTCCATCTGAGGCGGTGGGGAGCCCACCAGCTCGCTGACATTTGACACCTTACAGTATTTTTAAAATATGTTCTGAAAAGCAACACCAATAAAAATGACAGTGTAGAGCTCCCTATTTATTCTTCGTGTGATGCCAGATCAAATTGTCTGAACAGCCACTCAAAAACCTAATGTACCCATCTGCACTGAATTTTGTCTCTTATGTCACCATCCACGACACACATCCTGTTTTGGGGACATAGCTGGCAGTCACGATAAACACACTGGAAGGCCCACTCTGTCCCTCATGCTTTGCAAAGGTACTAAATCTAATCTTTTTGAGAAGGATACAAGTATCACCCAAACAGGTAAATCAGGACCAGGTCTGTGGCATCTGTGCTTGTTTCCATCCATACTCTTTTTTTCTTTATTCCATAAATTTCAAGAAGCTACAGAGTAATAGCATATGTTTATGTCTGACTGTTCATCTGTAGAAAGAAGAGATTTGTATGCCCAGCCACTTCTCAAAATCACTGAGGGAGATGTCAGGTTGATCATAATTGAGACACCAGTAAAGAGCAGAGTTAACTTAAGGACATTAAAGCAGCATGTTAAAAATGGGAAGTGTATGGAATCACCTTTGAAATCAAGCATTTTGAATCCTTTGATCTTTTCTCCAATAGCTGTCCGTATTTTTACGCCAAAATGAAAAACTTTATTTTGGTGGATACAGTAGAAATATTCAGGATTTATTACGATTAGAAAATTACTCAGTGCTATTACATTTGCAAATGTAATGATGAATAGTATCTTCTTCCACATTGTTTCAAATTACTCTGAGGTATCCCAATGGTACAAGGTGCAGCTCACAGAGATCAGAGGCACCAAAGTTCAACACACAGCACTTGCACACAGCGAAAACAATAGTGTAGCTGGTCAAAAGAATCAGATTTTAAAATAAAGAGAGTTCAGGACAACTGTAGGGATCACAGCAGGAGAAGCTCTGAAAATAAAAGCCTCTCCTGTCCCATGGGTCAGCTCCACTGACAGAGTGTCTCCAGCTGGAACTCAGCTTGCCTCCACTGCTGGAACACTCGCCAGCCCAGCTTCACTGTGATCCCTCCTTTGACCCCCACAAAGCCACTGCAAAGTTTTGCTGATAATTTAATTTGTAAACCAGATGGTCCTCAGACATCAGGGATGTGAAACATCAGAAGAGTTAACAAAAAATTATTAATAATTGACTCTACTGAAATTTTCCTTTAGCAGCTCAAGCAGGGGGGAAACACAAAACAAAGCTTGATGCTGAGCAGCTCTGCCCTCAAGCCGTCAAAAGACTGCATAGGTTGGGAAAAGTAATCTTGCAAAGAAAGCATGGGCCCAGGACATTACCATAGTATTAAGCCTGGCTCTTTAGCAGATTCTTTGAAACACTGGAAAAAGACATTCAAGCATTCTGGGACAAATCTAATTCTTCAGTCTTACTTATCTGTGAAGATAATTATGTGTGTGTAAAACACCAAAACATCCAAGGTGTCAGAGACTGGATTAATGCAATTTGGATATCCCCGGTTTGTCTTCTGAGGACAACATTCAATCCAGTTCAAGTTAAGCACCTCAGGGGATCTGTTATGAAAGGCATTGAGCACACAAATTCCTTTAGCATCAATGGGAAGCCAAATTCCTCATAGTGACTGCAGGGCTAACAAGGCAGGTGAATCAAACTTCTAATCCCAAGTGCCTAAATTCAAATTCCTCACGTGTGAAAACCCTGCCCCTGCATTTTCAGGGGAAAGTATGGATAAATAAATAATACTGTATAATAGCTAATTCTTCGCAGCCTGCTGTGGCTTTGGCTCAGCCCTGCTACAAATGCTTTTCACTCATTTAGCCAACTGTGGCCACAATCCCATCTGCATTCAAAGATGCCTGGCTCTACTAATTTTTACATCTCAAAG
>VZTV01066381.1:0-14424 GCA_013400875.1 Anhinga rufa
GGAAAACGTAGGCTGAACATCAGTAGAAATTTCCTGAGGCTATGATGCATTAAATTGTGGGATCACCTCCTGACAGGAGCGATGGGAACCATGAAACCAGCCACTTACAGCACCGTAAAGCGTCCCGTTGGTGCCAACCCGATTCTGGTTCAAGGGAGCTGCACTGAATCATCTACCATGCCTTTTCCAACTCTCCCTCCTAAAAATCAGACCCAAGAAGTACAAAGAAAGAAGGACAAGCAGTGATGTCAATTTGCTAATGAAATACAACCTTTTTTACATTATTGTATGTCATAAAACCCTTGTGCTCACACTGTATACTTAATCTTGATATTCCAATGCCATCCACAAAAAAATTCAGGCTTAACCCTCACAGTTTATATTGTCACTATAAATGCTGGTAAAAAAATATTGTACAGTTGGGTGCAGTTTATTCTTTATATTTTAATGGCTATAGCAAAACTCCATTGCTAACTAGTAAAAAAAAATTAAAAAAATAAAAAGTTGAATGTGTTTTACAGCTATGTCGTCATGGGAAAGCTGTATTTCAAAGCGAGGGCATCAAGAGCAGTGAAATGGGACATTTTTAAACATTTTAAACATTTTTAATGGGACATTAAAAAAAAAAACACTTCACCAAAATCTCTTTGCCAGTATTTTAGCTAATAGGGTTGCAGTGTATAAAGGAAGGGCTCTGACGCCTGCACAGGCCACCCAATACTGAGCCGCTGCTCAAGTGTCTTGAACTCTAAGTGTAAATGGAAAAAACATCTAAAATTAAGCGTTTCTCCTGGAGGAACAAATTGCTGATAAAGCAAATCTTCCCATAGGACAAGCACACCTGCTGGAAGGTAGAGAGACATTTTTATGTGTGGGATTTTAACTCAAGATAAAATACTTTTCACGGGCAGTCATATGGAAGACAGCTGGCCAAAAATAATAATAAAGGAATTTGTATCCCTTGGGAAATTCTGAGGTTTCAAAAAATATGATTTTTGACCTAAGCTGGGACAAAAATTTTAGGGCTCTGATTTTTTTTGTTTAATGACATATTCCCAAATAAAAATAGTATCTTTCTTTTCCCTTTACCACTTCGACATTTCTTTTCTTTTATTATTACATAATTCTAGAAGTCCAAACCATCCATTACACCACACTGTTACATTTCCTTATACCATATATTACAGCAACAGGCGTAATCTCCACCCGTTTTTAAGATCCCTGTTAAACCAGCTAAGTTTCTTCATAAAGCTAAGCATTAGGAACGACAAGGATCCCTGCCCCAAGCTGGGGGGACGATGGCTTTTTGACTACTATTTTTCAAATGTGCTTTTAAAAGATGGACATAAGAGACTAGGGCAGCTGGGAAGGAGAGAAGTGCCCAGCACAATACAAGCAAGCACAGGGAACAGGATTGTTGAAAAAAACTGAACTAGCTCTCGGGCTGGTGGCTGGCAGGAAAATGGCCTGGCACAAGCCCATCGTCACTGGTGGTTTGATTCTTGCTGTGGGCAGGGAAGCGAAACTTCGCAAAGGAACAAAATTGTACCCAGAGGGTGCCTGGCTCCCCCTCAGCTCAGGAGACCCCATGGTTTTGGCCAAGCACTTGGGCTGAAAGGGGTATAAATGTATAACACAGGAGTAAAACAATACTGTCAAAAGGAGATGAGAAAAAAACATATGAACATTTTGGATAATTTCTCAGCAAAAGCTTGGATGGTGTTGATACATCCTAGGAAATGCTTCCAGTTACTCCAACTGGCGTTTTCTGGGAGAAAACTGGTCTGCTGGAAAAAAATTGACCTGCTCTACCATGAAATCTCTTATGTTCATTACTTGTTTGGGCACAGCCATGATGTTCAGTGCTATACAAAACTTCCTGATCCAAAAATCCTCTAAACTGCCCCATAGAAACTAAATAATTACCTGGCTAGGACTCGCCACTGCTGCTCCAAGTGTCCAGAGGCCAGATCTGTAGAGTATTTCCTAAATTCCTGGCTAAAGCGGCTCCTTTCACTGAACTTGAGGTCTAGCACCTCTCTCCAGAAACACGCACCTCCAAAGGACAGCTAAATTCACCCTCAGGGAGGTGTGTAAGGGGTTACTCCCTGGCGTAAGGGGCTGAGAGTCAGACCCTTGTTCTCACATACCTTCTGTCTACGCTGCTTTAATTTCCCCATCGTCTCCCCTTCTGTTTATTCTATTTTCTGCCTCTTTGTTTTTCCTCTCCAGTGTTTGGAGACCCTCTTTCCTTTTCCAGCCTCTCTCTTCCTCCCATCATTTCCCCCAGCTTGCTCCTTCCTTCCTTTCTTTCTTCTTTCCTTCCTTCTCAGCTCTCTCCCTGGAGTTTCTATTCTCTCTTCCCTCCTCCTTCTCTTCCACCAGGACTTCCCCTTCTGCCACCGGAGGCACTTACTCTGCCAGGGGTGGGAGGAGAAGGACATGCAGTGTCCAAACAAGCCTTAGACACTGACATTCCAGTTTCCCCTTGCCCGGGGACCAGTTGCAGCTCCTGCATCTCCTGCTGCTTTCAGTCTGCAAGTACCAGCTGTGTGTATTGCCGTGTAGGGATGGGAACACGTAAGGGGTCCTGGGAGACAGTGCCGAGAGGTCCAAAGGCTGGAGACCTTGGCCTCTGTGTTTGCAAGTGTCCTTTGAAATACAAGAGAAAGAGCCTGTGAGAGAGAGTAGTGCATCCTCACTCGGACCTCCTCCTTTGTTACAGCCCTGAAGCAGCTGAGCTTTGAAATGTCAAAATTCCCTTTCCCTCCCCCAAATATTCTCACTTAAGTTGGCTGCCATCAAAAAGCACAGCTGAGACCACTGAAATTCATCACACCTGTGACCCACGTTGGAGGTAAGAGACAGCTCCTCACTGCTGAAGAGGCCAGTGTAGTAATGTGTTACCTTATCTCTAGTGCCACTGACTTCGGTCTATTTAATTTTCCCTTTGATTTTAATATAGATTTATTGAAAACAACAGTTATCAAAACAAACTGCACTGGTAAATTGGTGTTCGTCTGTAGCTGTACAAGCACCTATAAAGCTGCCAGCGTATGAAATAAATGGTGCTATATGGGAGGTCAGTTATTGCAATAGAAGTTCCCCAAGGATTTGCACTGGGCAGTTTAATATTTTTCTTATTACCCTCTTTTCTTTTCTACTATTTATGCCTCTCTGTTTAAATTTAAAACATACAGCCATCTGCCAAGACAAGCCTCTCTGATAAAATCATCTCTGGTAAATCTTTTCATGAGTGGGCTTCCCTCAGAGTACCGGCAAATACTGATGTGACCCACTCAAAAGGCAGGCAAATGGGGACAAGGAGGCCACGTTTTCTTCCCAAAAGGCTTCACTGCCTAGGCCAGCTCTTTTTTTTTTCTGCCTGCTTTTGAAAGGGTTTGCCCTTACCTCGTGTTCCTTGAAAAAACCCACTAATTAAAACCCTGCTTCTTGCCATGTTATTTAACGTCCATTCAAATTCTGCGGCAGTATCCCACCTTACACAAATCGTACCTGGTATCTGTGGGCTCCTCCCTACACACAGTTCTAAAAAAATCAAATCCAATCATAGTCTAAACCCGTTCATCAGAAGAGATAAAAGGGTTTCTGTACTGATCTCCACATCAGGAGAACACAAATCAAATAACATAACTGTCAAATGAGGAGACGAGGTGTTTAAATGCCTATAGAAATAGGAACTCTAATTACGGAAACATCTATAATGTAACTAATATTATTTACATTAGAGTGATGCTAATCCAGATGAGGGTTAATGTCCCTGCTCCTAAAACATTACAGTTTAAATAGACAAGAGACAGGGAGAGGATGGAGGGGAGCATCAGCATGCTCATGCCTGCTGGAAGATGAAGAATGGAGGCACACTCCTCACGATAGAAGAGAAGAGGAAGAAAGTGAGCCAGAATGTGCAATAATGAAGATGAGTATAGATGCAGCCAGAGAGAGCAAGCGACTTGCTCAGCTTCACACAAGCTGCCTGGGGGGGTGGTGGAAAATGAATAGAAACCGTGGATGGCTTATATGAGTCTCTTACTCACAAAAACATTACTCGGCAGTGGGCAGCGCTTGGATCTCACTGAGTCACTGGATAGTCTTGCACTGCGCTCTGCAAACATCCAGTTCATGGGAATGAGCTGCTACTGCCACTCCTTAAAGCCAGGCGCGTAGGTTTTCAGACCAGGCTGCTCCAGGTGGCCTTTTGTCTCCATGTGAGAGGCACCAGCCATCATTTCAGGACTCCAGGGAAGAAGGCATCTTGCTTTGGTTAACAGAGAAAGGCTTGACCTGATGGGGAGCAAGCAAGGCCCTCCATCCTCTGGACCTCTGGACTGATTCACTGCTCAGCCCGTCAACATGCAGACAACCCACCCCGTGCTCAGAATTCAAACTTCTGGCCTTAAAGTCTGGTCTCTGGAGGACCTCACCCAGCTTCCTTGGGCCAAAAGCCTCCTCCTCTTTCTAAGTCTGTACAAACTGGGGGCAAAACATCAATGCAAGTGTTTTGCCCTTTATCCACTGTGGTCTCCAGCTCTGGCAGCTGTTTCACAATTTCACAAAGTATTGATGAGAGGACGTATTTTCCTTCTCCTCCATCCTGACCCTTCCTGCTCTCTTCTCAGTGCAAAAGCTCAGCACTTGCAGGTACCCGTCCTTTAGAGACCACTTGAGGTCCTTCATGTCTGGGCCAAGCTACCCCAATACAACCTGTTTAGACCATATTCCATTTGGTGTGAAAGAAATTAGTGGAGAGAAAGAGCAAGTATGACCTTCTATAGATAAAGCTATTGCAACATTGAATATAGCTCTGATCTCTTCTTAAGGGACCTCACACACTTCTCATCCCCTTCAGAAACTTGCTATAAAGAATAACAGTCCCACATACCTAAATTGAGATTAAAATCTTCTGCATTTGGAGGGAAAGGTTCCACACAATTTGGCACTGGACCCCGCAGATTTTCCAAGGCTCTAGTAACAGTTCAGCACAAAAGGGAAAGCCAGCAGATGAGAAGCAGAGCATTAACAAGTCTGAATGACACGTGCAGCCAGATTGTCTGCTTCGCTGACAATTGATGCCATCCCCATTACTGGGAAAATATTGTAAGCATGCTTCCGTAGTGCTCTGCAGCTTATTGCTACAGCTAGCCAGTGTTTCTTCTCATGGCTTATGGCTTTTGTGAGCTGGTGTAAAATGGCTTGCATGGCCGAGTTTACTGGTGGAGGCAGGTGATGAACAGCCAGAGCGTGCCTCTCCAAGTATCTTGTATGCTTTGGGATTCTGCAAAGTAGCAACTGTATTATAAATACTCCTCTGGCACAGTGAAAGAGACAGTCATCGCTAGAGAAGCTCGCTGTTAAGTCTCACTGTTGAGGATCAAATACAGGACAAGGGAAAGGGAGTCCCACAAACAAGGTCTTCTGAACTTGTGCAAGGAGAGCGCAAGGCTCTCCGCAGATGCTCCTCTAAATGGGACCATTTGTGAGCCCAAGGCTGAGGTATTTACGTTAGATAGTTTATTGTCACCATCTCAGCAGTGCTGGAAGAAGAGTGAGTGGTACGGAGAGCAAGGCCAGGGGGCAGGAGCCCCTGGGCAGTGGGAGGGCGCAGGTGAGCAGCCCATGGCAGCCTTGGGGCAGGCAGTGGAGGGCTGAAGGAGTGGATCCAGGCAGGCAGGGACCACAAGCAATTCCCTCAAGTAAGACTCTGCTAGAAAAACGGTTGAGAAACAGAGTGCTAGAGCACTCCCCTTGCTTCTGTTAATATTCCTTCTTCACTCTCTATTTCTTTTTCTTTCACTCCTGAAGCAGCTCAGAAGGAAAGACAAGAAGTTTGCCTCCCCTGGTAGTAGAGATGTGACACAAGTGTGTGGTTTCACATCTTCACATCCCTCTTACATCCTCCACCTACAGTCAAAAGTACCCTGTAAGGAAAAGAGGTGTGGTGGGTAGGAAGAGCAGGGAAAGCAATGAGAGGAAGCAACGAGAAGAATTGGAGGCTGAGGCAGAGCATCACTGTGAATCATAGCAATTTTCTCTGATCCTGTTTTATCATTGGGGGTGGGAATGTAAAAGATGCAGAACCTGTGTGAACAAGGTCAAATTAAATCACATTTCCAGGCTGGGGAAATTACTTTTGCCTGCAGCAAGAGAGGTGCACAACAAGAATGAAGGAGGGGAGGTTCATGCCACCAGGCATGCTGTATCCAGCTAATGCAAGACAGAGGGAATTTATAATTAGCCCATTGAAATATATCCCTGCAGGATTTCAGTGGAGGGGGGTCACACCAATTCAACATGTAAGAGAAAGACTAACTGAGATCTGATTTCAAACCTATCACTCCTTATGGAAGACAGCTCATCCTTATCTCAATGGACATGTGTTTCCGTCTAATGAGATGACATAACTCAACAGGGTCAACTACCCACACACTCTGAAGACATAAGAGAGAGACCCTGAACATCTCCAGGACAATTCAAACCTACTCAGCTTCAAGAACATCAATGGGAGAAAGACCCAGATACTACTGAAGCTCAAGATTTCCTCCAAGAGCACACAAATTGTCAGGTCTATTTACCATCTCTTGGTCAAACCCTACAACTGTTTCTCACTGGCACAGCCTTAAGGGAGGGAGAACAATGCTGTGCATAGGTGCCTTGATGGACCGGATGGAAGGGTGGATGGAAAGGAGTCTCCTGAAAGCCAGCCGAAGAACATATGACTGGGAGAAGTGGCCTTTCACATACTTCACATACAACAGGGAGAAGTTAATCCAGACTCCCATGCAGCCTCACTAGCTATGCATGACGCGTTGCAGGCACATGGGAGTTGGTGTGTCTGCCTTGGCTAACTCACAGTCTCAGTGCTAACAAAAGAAAGTGAGTAAGGTGGTGTGCGCAGGTGATGGCTCTCAACTCTGAAGTGCTTAATTTGGGGTATTGTAGCAGAATTTTTGAAACCTGAGTATCCCTCATTCCCTTCAATTTTAACTAGAGTTGTAGGATGAAACACAGGAGTCTGGAGATGGACCAGACCTAGAGCTCACCTAATCTGTGTCTTGCCCCTGCTGGTAGTGGCACTGCCAAAAGGCACAGCAGATGTGCAAGAAACCTTGCAAGGGAAAACTACACTGGCAGGACAAGCCATTCCCTGGGCCAGTTTCCTCTTCAAGCCAGCTACTGCTCCAGCCTGCAGTGTAGGGGTTTATGCCCCTTCCAAGGTTTACTGGTTTTATTTGCTGTTAAAATTCAAGCTCTTCCTGTTATCTGAATAATTTTGTGAATTCCAAGAAATTCTGCCTTACTGGTTCTTTGAGGGGGTTGAGGTCCACAGGAAAACTGAAGATGCAATGAGATGCTCCTCCCGCAGTCAAGGCAGGTATCTGAAGGGTTGTGAGATATGGGGCACTGGGACTGAAGATGGGATATGGGGCATTGGGACTGGGTGGCAGAAAAAGTTATCTAAGGAGAAAGCTGGGCCAAGATAAAGAAATTTTGAGTGTATCAGTTTCTGAACAGGGTCGTGTCTGACAGAAAGCTAGCTTGTTGCACGTATTTGCCTGCTTTAAATAATTTACTGCTACAGTAATGTGAGCTGGATTAAAGGACAAGAGAGGGGCAAGAAAAAGGGATTGGAAATGCAGGTGAGAAGTGACTCGTGAAAAAGACTGGTAGAAAGAAGACATGTGTTTCTTGGAAGAAGATGGGTAATTTCCCAGGAGGGAAACAGTGAGAACGAGGCACAAAGCCCTGGAAATCAGCAGCAGGAGTCTATCTCAGTATGAAACCAAAAATTACCCAAAATTGTAAGAAGAGATTGCGAAAATGGTCTCTGAAGCCAGGTTTGGTGACTGAGCTAAGGAAGAGCTGGAGCTCTGGAGCACATCATCCTCTCAGAAAGGGAAGGGAAGAACCCAAAGAGGAGTGAGGCTCAGACGGGTCCATAGCGGCACCCTCTGTCCTGCAAGTACCCCGAAGGGTACGCCAGAGTCCAAAATCTCTGCCGGGGCAGCAGATGGGCTGGGGCTGAGCAGAAGGCAGGCTAGGCAGGCTGCTGGGCGCTCATGCACAGCGTGGCAGCAATAGGGACAGGCTTTCCTTGTGCCGTCACTCTGCAGGAGCCACGCTGCTGTGGGACCGGGATAGGGGGGGTTCTGTGTGGAAGTCCCCGGCCTGACCCAAATCCCCAGAGAGAGACCCATGAGGCAGAAATTCCCCCTCCCCTTATACATATGCATATATAGCCCTGCCACAGGAGGGGTTTGCTTCGCTAGAGAGGAGGTTTTGCACAGAGTCTTCTGCAAAGGGCAGGGGGGATGGAGAGGGCGAAAGATGTTTCACTCTGCTCTCATCTGAACAGAGGCTTGTTTGTTATTTCAGCCTGGATTTTTCCCCCTTCAGATTTAACCTCCAACTCCTATTAAACAGACAGATCAGTCTAGGGAAAGAAAGTATTTATTTATTTGGTTATTATTATTTTTTCTAGTGAGGAATACCATCTGGTTGGCATGACAACGGTGCTGTGGGCCACCATAAACACTGGATCATTAGCACCAATGCATTGGGCTATTATGTAGGCTTGGCCATCAGCGCGGCTAAGGTGTGTGGGTTTATGGTGCAATCCCATTCGTATCGCAGCATGGGAATTATCACAGCAGTCACAGTGGTGAGCACTACCGCTGATGCTGAGGTCCAGCCCTATACAGGAGTAACTGCGTCGGCATAAAGCATTTTCCTTTGAAGGGAAGCAGGCACAAAGCACAGGCTTGTCTTAAGTCACCTATGGTGTATGAGCTGGCTAATATTTAATGCAATTCCTGGGCAGGATCACAAACATCGTAATACTCAGCACTTTGAGCTCCTAAACAGCATCCCTCTGATATGTAGTATCATGAGAAATGCACGTGCATGTAAGGCACCAGTATATTTCCTCCTAAGAACAGCCAGTTCCTATTACTACAGATGTGTGGGGTGCTCAGCGCAGCTCTGAATTAGATCCACAACCTGTATGTTCCTGGGAAAGAGCAACTTGTCTTTCTTTTTACTGTAAAGCACAATTTCAGCTTATATATCTGTAGCAGATATTAATAACAATCATGCTGCACTTGGCTGCTGCAAACTCTGACTGATGAGAGCAGCCCTAACTCACACAAGTTTCCAATTGATTTTATCTCATGTTAGGCTCTAACTAATCACAGCAGAGAGCTGCCTTAAAAGCTCACTAGATCTGTCCTGCTTGGGTTTGCTTGCCTGGCTAAAAGGAAAGGTGGGGGTTGTTTCCAGTTCCCCACTGAATTGGGGTTCCCCACTAAACTGGGGAGCCCCGTATCTCACATAGGTGCAGCCCCGTGTCCCTCCAGGCTTTGCCCCTGCATCAGGCTATGCAGCCTGTTTGGGCCCTGGAAGCAAACCCAACATATTCCGTGAGATGCAGTCACAGCAAACACCAAGAAATAAATAAGAAGTGCAAAGCCTTGCTCACCCCGTGCATTTTCCATGGGCCAAAGCAGGAGCCACCACTCTGAGCTGCTCTCGGACATGGCTCCAGCTTCCCCCGGGTTCCGAGGCACAGTTCAATAGCTTTGCCTTAGTTTTACTTGATCCCATTAATGACAAAAATGACAAACACATATGCTTTGCCTTTATAGCTATTTCACGCTTTGACATGATCCCGGGCAAGTTACCTATGCTGTCAGAGTGATGGATGGTGCACAGAAGGGGGGTTGGACAGGTGTAGCTCTTGTCACAGGGAAATATTTTTCCACACCATTAGCCTGTGGAACTCATAGCAACAGGATATTGCTCAGCGAGGGATTCAAAAAAGCCCTGAAAAGAGTGGATGCTTGTACAGAAAACAAGTGTCCAGTGCTGTAACAGCAAACGTTAGAAATAATTGATAGGAAAGGATGTTGCATACTGCATGTGCTTAAATCACACAACTTCGGATACTGAAGGGGCAGAGTGTCCCAGAAGTGCCTCATTTAGGGCTCTGGACATCTTATCCTAAGCGTCGGCGTTGGCCTCAGCTTTGGAAACGATAATACGGCTGATGTTCACTTGTGAGTAGTGTTCCTGAAACGGTTGATATAGTTACTTGTCAGGCATCTGCTACCCAGTCTGCAACCGCTTTTTTGGAGGAGTTTTCTGAGGGGAAGGTCCTCTAGGAAGTAGTACTGCAGGACAACGGTTTATAAAGAACACCTAGTAGTCATTTGCAAAATCCTAGGCATGGTCTCCACCCTTGCTGTCGAGATTTGGTGATGAGGAAGATTTAAAAGAAAAGTGCAGGGCATCTTGCAGCATGCCCTGAGAAGCAGAACCAGGAGGTTCTCCTTGCTCTCCTGTGTTACTCAGCAGGTTTTGGGAGAGGTCTAGGTGATGGTGATGATAAAAAAGGGACATGTCTATCTGTCGGCCATAGAAATTTTTTCTAGGCTGAAGGAAATTTTCTCACTACCAGTCCTATGAGTCCTCAAGCCATTTAAAGGACTGTTTTCTCATCCTGGGAGGACTAGTCACTGAGCGTATGCCAGCTCTAAATTTCAAACTTCTGGCAGACAGTATGATTGCAACCTTGCCTCTGCCAGATTCTGCCTTTGCAAGAGAGAGGGGACAGGCAGAGGGCAGTCACACATGGCTCAGAAGACAAAGAGAACCCATATTAGCTCTCCTGAGCTATGGGACATTCCTTACACCAATCGTTAGAGTAAAGCCCAGATCAGCTGCTAAGACCAGAATAATTCTCCCAAACTCATAGGTCAATCTTTATCTCAGATGTCCTTGCTAACAGCATCAGAGACCGAGACATGGCTAACTGCAGAGACGTCAAGCTCCTGTCCTCCTGGAGTACCGCCACCAGCTTACCCACACTTAAAACCAGCGCCATGGCTCTGATAAAACCAGAGAACAAAAACATTTGGACAGTGGGGTCTACAGCCACTGGCAGAGCTTCCCAGCATCTTCTCCCTGGAGGGGACGAGTGGTCCTTCTCCCAGCTGTGAGGGCAGGGTGGTGGTGGCACGCTGCTGAGACACGCTGGCTGTAGCCAGCAGAGGGCATGGAGATTACACACGCCAGCCAGCCACCCACACCTCGCTGGAAGCGATAGCCGCGTTGAAGCCTAACTGGGACACAAAGTTTCTTTTTAATTGATTAATTAATTCATTAATTTGCCATTTTCCCCTCCTCCAGCGATACTGCAGATGAAAGGATGCAAGGGATGGCCTGGGTCTCGCGGAGGTGACAGCACCAGTGACTTCAGGACACGGTCCTGTACCCGCAGAATTTCGGCGCTTTTTTGGGGTGTCACAGCATCACAGCAAGGCAGTTCCCAACAAATACACCATGATGGGATCCCAGTGCGCTGCCAGTACGCATGCAGTACAGTTTTCCCCCATGCCTTCTGTAGTCGTGGCTATAATTTGTCGTATTTCTCAATCTTATTTTATAAAAGAGCAGCTAGAGGACATGGCGACGAGTGAGGATTGTCTTGTTTTAAGACTTGTATGTTGGTATTTAGGAATCCAGCAGGCTTATAGGCAGAGGAACTACTCTTGGTGGAATTTACACATGCCCTTGACTTTATGTATTATTGGTAATCCTGCTGAAATCTGTATGCATAAAGTTAAGTGCATCTAATCAACTCTGTAGGTTCAGGATTGTATATATTAATTTAATTTAGACTTCAGTATTTAGAACAGCTTTTGCAATGAGAAGGTAGAGCACTGTGATAGCCCATAACAATCTCAGATTTTGTTTTACTATTAAATGCAAAAAAAAAAAAAAAAGAAATTGAGGTGCCCCCTATTAGTCGTAGAGATGAGCAATACACACAAAGTTAAATCAGATGTTCAAAGTTATTTTAGGGTCCAAATTATCAGTGTAGAATATATTTCAGTGGAAATTTTTCCTATGGGCCTCTGTGCATATCACAGCTCCATGGTGGTGCAGGAGTCCATGTTTATGGATCCATTTTCAGGATCAAAACCCTCATTAGTAATACAGATTAATGGTAATTACAAATATAAATAACTTGAGTGTATCTTCTCATTTTCCTCTGAAGACATTGCTCACAGAAGCTAGCTAAATGCCAGACTTGTTCCCTGAATCCAAACTGTATTAAGTTCTTGTGTAACGGTGCAGTAACATAAAGTTAAATAAAGCTGCATAATTTTTTTTCAAGCCTCAAAACACAGCACTTGATTCTCAGCTAGCATAAATTGGACACCGACGCAGGATTCAGATCCCTTTTTCCATACTAAGGAACAGAAGAAGTAAAAAAAGAAATAAATAAATTGCTTTTTGGCTAAGAACAAAAGGAAGAAGTTTAAATCTGAGGGATCATTTTTCACGATGTTGTAAGTACTGAAAATACAGCTTTATATTAAGAGCACTTTTTTAAACCAGATTTCTGTAATTGCGACTGTGAAGCCGTAGCGCAAGCTGGGCTGTGGCTGAATGTTTTCCCCAAGATCCCTGGGAGATAAGGGTTGGTTTTAATGTGGTTTCCTGAAGTGTGTCAAAACTCTGCCGTTATTTAAAATGCGGCTCATCTATACTACCCTATGGAATATTTACCAAAGTCCTCAGCTGGCTGGTCCTGTTGGTGGGGAGCATGCTTCAGGGTGAGTCCCTTGGAAATGTGTGTGGTGCCAATTCATCCAGCGTCCCCACACAAATCAGCAGGACTCGTGCGTTGGGGTGCGTCCGTATGTGCAGCCCGAGGGGCAGCTCTTTCCAAAGAGGTGTTAGAAATGACCAACCCAACCAAACGGTAACTTTGGTTCATCGGGGGTAACCGCAAGGTGTTATTCATGAGCAGAATATACGCACAGTAATGTTTTCTCACAACTGTGAGAGGTTTTTACCTGAAATATCTAAATGCCAGTGTTTACACGAAGCAGAAAAGGAGCTCAGGAGTCTGAACCCACATTTACCATCGTGCCACGGCCAATCCATGAAGAAGGCAGCACTTGCTGCCTGCCCTGCCAGCCTTGTTGTTCCTGTGCATGGTGTGCAGGGAAGCTGCCATGGAGCAGATGCCTTGAAGGGGCAGCATGCCCTTTTTGTTGGGTATCATCAGCCTCTGTATGGCTGAGCCGCAGGTCAGCGTGCGGAAGAGAGCTACTGGTGGTTATGGAAAGAAAGAACATGAAGCTTCTTCACCCAGGTGCTTTCCTGAGTTGAGGAGCTTGAAATGCCACGTTGTTTTATTTTGAAATTCAAGCATGAAAATAAGAAAGCTTTTTTTTGGCTACATTTACTACCATTTCCAAAGATTTTGCCATTCACGAGGCATGCAAGCACTCTGACCGCGTAAGATCTGCCTCTGAAGTGCTGTAGAAAGGATGGGTGAGCTTCAGCCCAGCGATGAAGCAAACTGTTACAGTCTGCACAACGCACCCCGTTCAGGCCTGGGGCCATGCTTCTTACAGTGCCTGTGGACACTTTCATAGGGGTTGGTGTGTTCGGCGATCCCGTGGAGTAACAGGCAAAACCAGCCCATACCCTTCAACGATGAGTCACTGCTTACACAAAAGTTGTTGGATGATGTGAGCACATAATCCCTCTTGCTCTCTCACACACACATAGGGTATAGCCCAAGTGGTTGACGGTGATGCTGATGGAGAGGACTTCTTTTTTCAGTGTATGTCGTATAGCACGGTCATATTTTGAGCATGCCAGTGCAGAGTTAGAGAAGAGCCAAAAAATGCTGCCCATACTCTGTTTTTAAGAACAACCTGAAATTATTTAGCGGTTGAAGAAACTAACCAAAACAATTCCCTCCTGGGTGGAATGAATAAGTCTCTCAGATCAATCCCTGGTGTACTTCACAAGGAACAATGACACAAGTCCTTCATCTAAGCCCCCATCTAAAACTGGCTGTTCCATTACCTGTGACCGGCAGTTTTTTGCTTGGGACGAGCTGAGGGCTGGCAGGGGAGACGCCTGCGGCCGAGGTGGAGCGCGTGTGCGGGAGGGTTCGTGCAGAGCTGCGCCGTGCATCCAGGAAACATTAAAATAGCAACGTGTGTGCATGTGTGTGTGTGCCGCAGTTGGAGAAACACGGGGGGTGTGAAGTCCCTAACTCACTCTCTGGCTCTGCTGCGGCTGTCCAAGGCGAATTTGGGGATGTTGTTAGATCTACCCATCCCTGGGCACCCCGGAGCGCCAGGACATGCAGTGGGGTGCGTGGGGGACGGCTGCGTGCCCGTGGGCATCCCGAGGGGTGCCGGCTGCCCCAGGGCTGGAGGGGTCCGGGGCTGCCCGGGGGGGGTGGGGTGGGATGCTGCTGCCTGGGTGACCCCCACTGCAATTTTGGGAGGAAACGGTGGAAAATCTGACGGGCGCCGGCACCTAACGGCGGGTGGGCGACGCGGGTGCGGAGGGGCGGGTGCGGGGGCATGGGGG
>VZTV01066383.1:0-65826 GCA_013400875.1 Anhinga rufa
AAAAAAAAAAAGTAAAAGAGAGGGAGATAAAAAAGGAAAGGGGGGTGGGAAAAAAAAGGATAATGTGTGTTTACTCAAGCAAAGAAAAAAATATTTAAGTGATGTAGGGGAGAAGATTGCGGTAACTAGTGAAGAATAACATCGTCTGCTTTGCTGTCAAATCACACAAGAATTTCAGTAATAGATTCTCATTCTGACACTCAATTCAATTCGAAGGTGATCCTGCTTTATCCCAACACATCAAATATTAAACACTCGTATTAGCCAGGGTGCCGTCGCCTTTCCCGGCTTAGACGCGGCAGGAAGCTTTTCCCCCTACTTTCTCTCACTCACTATAATATTCTCAATGTTATCTAAACACGCCTTCATACACTGGGGTTCCTTATCAATCCCATTTGGGGAGGGAGGGGGGTGTACTTAAAACGGTATTAGTTTGGGGGGCTTTTATTATTATTATTTCCAAAGCTTTTCAATTTTGTGTGGAAAAAGCTTAGAAAAAAAAAGGCGGAGGGAGAGGAGGCGGCGAGAGAGGGAGAGGGAGCGCGGGAGCGAGAGAAAGTATAAGAAAGGGAAAAGCAGCCAGCAGCTCTTGTTTGACTGATGCCTTTCAACAAGGGCAGTCTAGCTTGTCAAAGCCCGGGCTCGAGATGAATTGGCATATCTATTCAGCCTGCCTCTGGATGTCATGCAATACAGTTTCATATTCCCAGATAAGGCATGATAAGCAATTGCTGCCCTGACACCAACTCCATCCATCCCTGCCTTTCTGTCCACGCGTATTACAGATCTCTGCTGCGCTGCTAATAAGAAGCGTTTAATTTTTACCAATGCAGCGGCAAGAAGGGCCTCCAGACTGGCCAGGTACAGCATTAACACTGTTCACATTTAATTACTTTTTCTCGGTGCACCGAGCTCTCCGAACACTCATGAGTGGCACCGGGTGCACGAAAACAACTTCTGCCCAGCGTGACACCCACCAAAGCCTCAGATTAAACATCTGTGTTAATAATTAAGGGGTGGGGGTGACAAGAGTAGAGGGTGTTTATCCTCTGCCAAATAAATCAGCAGCACCACTGAGCAGGAGGTGATTTGGCTGGGGTTTGGACATGGAAGGATGCAGGAGAAGATGCAAGCGGTGCCCTTTCCCAGGGAACATCCCTCTCCGGAGCACAAACCCCACAAGAGCTGCAGGGGGAAGGAGAGGGGTTGGCACACCCTATGCTGGGACACCACGGGTGGGTCTGGCCCCACTTAGGTGGAAGCAAGTGCTGCCCTTGGAAATTCCTGCCATTGCCAGCACCCTGCAGTGGGAGGACAAGATGTGGACACAATCCTCCTTTGGAGGACACAATCCTCCAATCATCCTTTGGCAATGGCCAAAAAGGTGCCGGGACCCTGCCTGGTACTCTGCCCTCTTCATGCGATGGCAAGTGAAGGTTTTCTGGAGAGCAGTGCCACACAGCCACCTTCTCACATGTCCTGGATGAGCAGGGAGCCCTTGGCACACGAGCCACCTTCTCAGCCCTACCTGGTCTTGCTGAACAAACTTTGGCAAGCCCAGCTGGTGTCCACCTCAGTCCATTTGCAAAACTGGTTGTTAAAACAGCCACATCTTTATGCCTCACATCAGGCAGTAAATTAAACAATTAAAGAAACGAATGGTCTGTTTTTGGAAAGGTTAGCGCTGGGCACACAGGAGCTGCCTGGCTCTGCCTGCCTTTGGGAAGTGCTTCACAGAGGTAAGGTGCTCCCAGCCCATGGGAAGAGGACAGGTCAAGCTTAAGGGAAGACAGCAAGGTGTCAGGTAAGATGTGGAGGATGCAGTATAACTGTACAGGCTTTCTCCTTATTAAAATAAGCAGCCCATGTCATCAGATCTCTGTCCATAGGAGCACTGCAAAAGGGAAACTGAGGCACACAATGATCTCATGCCTGGCCCTTCTTACCACTTAGACACACGCCTGAGCTGCCTCAGCCTGCCCATGTCCTGCCAATACTGGCACTGAGCCACAGCCGTAACTTCAGGAGAGGCAGGAGGGACCCTGCAGCCACCCTTCTCTGGGGTGCACTTGCACACAGTGAGCCCGCCGGGCAGTGGGGGGTGGCCCTGCCGTTGGGCAGGATTAGCACATGCCCTGGCTTAGGCTGCAATAGAAACACATGAGTGTGCCTGACTCTGGAGCGTCAAAGTGCCAAGTGGTTTAGGCTTCACATTTCCCTGTGTTTGAACAAGAGCAGTCTCTGCCTTGCTCCCAGGCTAGGGATTATCCTGGATAAAATGTTCTCGACTGCTGTGTGCTCTGTGGCTGGTGACACACTAGGTTAATGCCGTGGAGACCTGGGTCCAGGCCCTGAGTTTGGTCACAAGCAAAACAAAGCTACAGGTCTGGGTCCCGGGAGGGCTGGGAAATAGTGCTGGGGCGTGCACAAGCCAGGGCTGGCCCAGGAGAGGGGACAAGCAGAGCCATAAACTGCCAAGAAAGCAGCTCAAGGATGGGGGCTGCTGGCAGGAGCAGGGGGTTTGGGCTGGGGGCCAGGTGGCCGAGCAGAGCATCACAGCAGGAACCCAGGAGCTGCTGTGGAGACAAGGGGCTGGAGGATACATGCCCAAGACCTTTCCCAGTCTGCGACAAGTGGCCCTGCCTTGACCCGCTGGTAATGTCTGTCTGAACAGGGCTGCCTTCTTGCAGTGTCCCAGCATTTCTGGCTGCACTGCAGGGTGTCCAAGACCCAGGCTGGGCTACACCGATGTATGCAATCAGCTCCCAATGCTGAGATACACAAGCAGCTCCCAATTAGTGCCTGAAAGGCAGAGACACATGATGACATGGCAGACAGTAACAGGGAATACCTACATGTGGTTGATTTACCCCTCCAGCCCTGGGAAGGATGGGCTCACGTCCTGCAGTCACATCCCCTGGGGACCGCCTCAGCCCCCGCAGGGCCAATTCAAGCAGGAACGCGGCGCTAAGCCTTTCCCGACCACAGCACCATGGCTGGCAGAGTCGGGAAGCCAGGTATGACACCAAGGAAAACCCACAAACACACTTCACGGATGATTCACTGCAGCATGGATGATTCGCCTCTCCACGCAGACAAGAACGGGCCAGTCTGATTCTGGCTGCTCCTGGGGAAACTGGAGGTTCAGGGGGAAGGGGAAGATGCCTCCAACGGTGCTGGAAAATAGGCAAATGTTGGCACTGCCCTGAAATCAGACCCACTGTCAGCCCCTGGATACATGAGGACAGAAAACGGCATGACGGAGCCCCAGCAGATGCGCCACGCTGCAGAGCTGAGCTGCCGGGGCAGCAGCCGCAAGGTTGACACATTTCGCCCTCCTTGGATTTAGCTGGAGATTAACAACCACCAAAGAGAGCTGTGATTTTGCCATATTACACGAGGATGAGCAACACTATTCACTGATCACACCCTTCTTCTCTTTCCAGGGCCACCACCGACGGCTGCGAGGCTCAGACGTGCCCCACAGTCCCCCGAACACGCACCCCTTTAATCTAACCCCATGCCTTTTATAAGAAAAGCCAGAGCTGAGCTCGCTGTCAAAACCTTCAAGCCCTTCCAAAGGGGGTATTTTCCACCCTTGATTTCTATTTTTACACACGCACACGCTCGCCTCTCCCTCGCTCGCTGTTTAATTTCCGTGTGAGAGGGAAGCAGGTGCCCGTGCTCCCGTGAGCTCTCCCTTCTCTAGGTTTTTTTTCCCTTCTTGGATCCTGCCCCATTAGTTTAGTGCCCAGCCATCTGCGACGTCTCCTGTAATGCTGTCCCCCTTGTGTACCAGGGAGCTTTTCCATTAGCGCCTTTAATATTCTGACACCTTAGCACAGGCTGCTATTACATTCAAACACTGATCGCCCTGTGAAATTACATCGCAGGGCTTGCTAAAATGGAATTGTGTATAATCAGGCTCCTCCATGCACTGTCAGTCCCATCACAAATACAACGTAAAGCAGGCTTATGGATGGGCTTAGCAGCTGCTACAAGTGTATTTTTTTTTAATAGATGAAGTATCCCTTATTTAAAGCATTTCCTTAAGAAAAAAAAAAAAAAACAACAGTGAAAGACAAATCAACAGCTGCTGCACTATGTTAACCATACCACCGGTCTCTTAAAAACATGTTATTTACTAAGGTAGCTATCTGTTTATCTATAACTATATCAAACAGAGAAGGAGGACGAGATAAAGATAGTTAAACAGACAGCCGAGGAGATATCTGCCACTGGGAAATAATAGCTAAATAAAAGTACCATTATTTACTCCAGAGAGGGGAGGAGGGAGAGCCAGTGCTTTCCTCCCAGTGCCGCACAGCCGATAACACATGGCACAGAGCTGCCATGGGAGCCTTGGGTTTATACGGGCAGCCCGTGCCAGCCTGCATGTGCCCCGGCTCGCCGGGCTCCAGCCCGCTCATCTCCCCATGACCACATCTGATAAATCTGGGGGAAAAAACACCAGCTCAGGACCCAAGGACAGCACCTCTCCGGGGAGGCTGTGGCGCGTGGAAGGCGAGAGAGGACAGGGGAGCCGTGCTGCTCCTCGGCGGCTGGCTTGGCAGGGCAGCCCCCCACCTCCACGCGGGCTGACAGCAGCTCAAATTAAGGCAAAACTGGCCACGGCAGAGGGTCTGGGGGCATTCCTGCAGGGGAGGCTGGTTTCTGCGTGGCTGGCACACAAGGGACCAACTCCCCAGCTTTTTTTTTTTTAATTCCAGCTAAGGAAGCAATGGATTAGGACAAAGGTATTTCAGGGGGATGCAGGAAGTGGCAGGGACACAGATGATGTGTCAGAGAAATGAGCTCCCGAGCTCCTCTGCTCAGAGTTCAAAACGCTGCCTCTTACCATGCCCTAAAGGTTATTCTGTCTGTCTGCTGTGAAATGCGACGGCACATCGCCTGAAGGGAGATTTCCAGAGGCACTGTGACCCTTCCACTATCTCCTCGGAGGAGCCTCCGCAGGAATGATGAGATTGTAGTTCATTTCCACACACCTTGAAAGAGCTGGGCTGGATCAAACGTGCTGGAAGCAGAAGCAGCACATCCCCGGGACTCATCCTCGCCTCATGGCAGGGAGCGTGCTCCTGCTGTGGGAAACCACGTCCACCCCACTGAAACACCGATGTTCTGACATTGCCTTTCATCCTAAACCAGGATGGAAAAGCCAAAATATCGTCTCATTTCACTGTGTGGGAACAGTTCTGCTTGGGAACCATGAAGCAAAACCCAGTGACAGAAATGCCGCTCTCTGGAAAGGAGCAATCTATTCCCGTGCAAAACACTGACGTGACATTTTGACTCCAGTTTTTCCAGTGCAAAACAAAGCCATTTGTCCAGAGCAGACACACTGCTCCTTTGCACCACGCACAGCATGTCTCAGTACACCGCGCTCTGGACATTTTCAGAAGGGACATGTCTGGTGACGGTTCGGCTGCTGTGTCCAAACATGCCAGACAGGGGGAGGATGGGACTGCCAAGGGCAGAGACCCACAGACAGGTTACCAAAAGAAAAGCGTAGGGGAGGTGCTGTACGACTGCACATCCTTTCACATTGCAGATGTGAGACAAGGCAATTCAACCCTCTGGTTTTTGCTACCCAGCATTTTCAAGGTTAGGTGCTTGCAGGCTGGCAGTGAGGGAAGGATGCTGGGCGACCAGCAGGTTCACATCTCAGTTTCCTAATCTGTTCTTGAAACCCAGGCCCTAAGGGATGGGAAAGAAATCAGAGGGTGATCCTGAAGGACCTTCTCACCACTTCTATTCACTTGCCTGCACCTCTGATCACATACACCTCTCCCTCTGCTCACATCCTACAACTCCTCCCACACTCTCATGTCCACCATGACTTCCTGGGACAAATCCAAGACCTTCTCCAAAACTCACCTCTAGCACAATGCAGACAAACTGGCCCCTATAGGACAGACCAGAGGGGCATGGAAACATGTGCCCTGCTCCCCCTTACCTCCTCCTCCTAGACAGCAGACTCTTAGGAGCAAAACCCAATCTTCCGTGTTTGGCACAGCACCAACCCAACAGAGCTGTCGAGGCCTCTGAGTGCTGCTGCTCTGCAAGAATTGAATAAAACAGAGTTTCTCAGCACTCCCACAAGATGCAAAGCCACTCAGAGGAGAGGCAGCTGGAAGAGCAAGAGAAAGGCAAGAGAACACAATGCACGAGGCATCAGGGAAAAGATCAATAAAGATTACGAGGGCAGCAGCCGCGTCCCTTGCCTGCGTCGGAGGCTTTCATGGCTGCAGTGAGGGAACACCAAGGAAAGTTAACAAGGCGCTGCCGTGCCGGTGCCTGGGGATGATACCTGTCTAATCAAAGGTAGAGTTTACACTGGATCATCTAAGCAGCAGCTCTTCCTCATGATTGTTGACTCAGGTCAGGGTTAAGACTGAGGAGGTTAAAGCAGAGGCGCCTCTAAGAGCTCTGATGGATGCAAACACCAGGCAAGCAGGCAACGCGTGCGGCGTGTGCCAGCATAGCCTACCGGGGCAGCAAGCGGCAAAACTGAGGGTCCCCGATTTCGATGGAAGAACAAACAGAAGGAGATGATCCGAGGGACCTGGCAGCACGCCACTAGAGAATCGATTTGGAGACAGGTCAGGAAAGCAGAGAATAAAGGGACCCAAGAGGAGGACGTGGTGAGGTCCTGAGAAGAGGCTATTAAAGGAGGTTTGGGGGGATGAATTGCAGCAGCTACAGCCAGGCACGAGTTGGGGTAGGACTGGCTACCTGGATTGAGAAGAGGGGACCAGCACTGTGTTATGGTGCTGAAATGGTCACAGGGGAGATCGTGACATGGATGATAGAAAATTAAGGGCTTTGGGTCCCCAAGGCCTCAACTCATGTCTCCCAGGGGAGCGAAAGGCACCACCACAGCTCTTTGGTGCCACCAGGCTCACCAACTGCCAGCCAGGCTGGGCTCCTGCATGGACAGAGGCAGCGGCCACCCTCTCTCGCAGCCAGCTAGCCAGGGTCTCCTTACTGGGCAAGCTGGGACACTCTCTGGTTACAGCTTTTAGCTGTGCCTGCAGTTCTGCCTGTAGTAAGGCGCTGGGGAGGGCTGTGACACCTGGCCACATGGATGCCCTCGGGCCCCACTCCCTGTAGAAGGAGGCATCATTGCTGAGGGCCGGATTCAGCGGCTCAGCTGGCCCTTCCCTGCCAGTGCACCTGGGAAACACTATTAGGATTTGCCTAGCTGCTGCCTGCTGATGATCTGAGACCTGAGGAGCACGTCCCAGGAGCACATGCCCAACAGAGTTATTACTGAGCCTGAGTAGCAGAGGGATGGCCCCCACACAGTCACAGCACAAGGACAGAGCTGTGGGGTCACGTAACGCTCACCCCACCCCTCTCAGCATCCTTCAGCTGCCCTGTGAACCCGTCCCTAACCTACACATGCTGTCTCAGCTCTGGCTACAGCTGATGGAAACAAGAAGAGCAAGTGAGAGGAAAAGCCCCCCGGCGCAGAGCTTGTCTGCAGCAGAGGGCTGGAGGGCTGAGATGTGACTAGGTTCATGGGCTGTCTAGAAAGTGCTTGGCCATGGAGTGCCTGGCTTTCCCGGCCACAGAAATGTGCCAGGCAGCCCGCCCGCCGCCTCCTGCCAACGTGCCAGCAAAGAGCAAGTGGCTGGTATGGAACAAGGTGTCCCAATTAGCTTTCCACTGATCTAATTAGATCTCCACGGGGAGGACTGGAGCTGGAGAAATGACACGGCTGCCTCCTTGACCAGACACTCAACCTTTCCCGCCTGCAGCATTTTATTTTTCAGATTTTTAACTTGCAGTACCTTTTTTGTCTGGCTCAGCAGAACCTGCCCTGCCTCAAGTCCTGCCACAGCTCCTCACCAGCAAAGAGCAATTATGTGTGTACACAAACAGGCGTTCAGTGACGGCGCACAGCATCCAAGCTCTCTGCTCCTGTGTCGGGGAACAGCTGCCAGGGTTGCAAATCAGAGGTGTAAGGAGAGAGACAAGTGGCACCAGGAGGCAGAGCCGATTGGGAGGACATGGCAGAGCCCACCAGGTTCCTCTCACTCTCCCCCTCCAAGCGAGAGCAAGCCATGCAAGCGTGCCTGCCCTCCCCGCTGCCGCCCCGCACCACCCCAGAGAGCTGGCAAACGAGCTTCAAACCAGCCTGCTCCTTGTAATCGGAGTCAGTCAGTGTGTGTGTTACGCTTGAGTTGATGGCTGGTGTTAAATTCAATGCCTTGAGTATTGATTTCCTCGCACATCCCGGACTTTGTTAAAGGGTTAGCCGTGAACTGAGATCAAAGGGAGGTTAACTCGTTTCTCGTAAGTGGTAAAGCAGACCTCTAGCAAAACCGGGCGCCAGGCCTCCTCCGTAGAGGATGCTCCATGCATGTTGTTAGCTACCCCAGTCACCTCGAAAACCAGATAAAGCCACAAAGCTGCCTCAAAGCAGGGAGATAAAATGATGCTGACAACTTCCCATGGACCCCCAAGCTATTATGAGCACACACCAGGGACGGGCAGTGTGGGCCAGCGCACGCCTCTTCCTCGACCTGTCCCCGAACCACGGGGAGCTGCTCCCCTTGCCGGGCCATGGGAAAAGGGGGGAAAGCAAGTCTTTGCCAGCTGCACCCTAAAGAGGCTGCCCTCGAGGGGTTCGAGAGAGGGAGGGAGCCCTCCCCAGGAAGACTAGGGTGTCCTAGTCTCCATCTAGCTGCAGGTGGGAGCAGGGAAAGACACAGAGCTGCTCCCCAAAGGACTGTCCGGTAGGAACACGCCTCCCTCCATGCCATGGCCACGTGAAGAGGACACCTTCACTTGAGCTGACACTGCCATCAACACCATCTCAACCTGCATGGCACCTGCTTGCTCCATTTTACTTTACTCCCCCTTCTTGGCTTTCCCTGCCCCACACCAAGTAATTTTGGCACTGATAGCACCAAGATCAGCAGGTTTTGCCAAGGCAGTATGAGTTAAGTGCACAAAAAATGTGGCACTAACAGGGTTTTGGCTTCACCTTTGTAATTTTTAAGGGATGGAGGCAGGGAAAGAGGTGTAGGAGACAATCTGGAATTGCTATCACTAGTATATATCACTAGTATAAATGAATGCCCAGAGGCACCAAGCAAGAAGCATCCATTTCAGATGAACATCTGTCAACAATAAGAGGTAAAATTTCAAAAGTACTTTGGAGCCTTGATTGCACCAACTTCCTGGGAGGCTTAAGCACCCAAGTAATTTCTAAGTCATCTTGTCACCCATATTATTTCTCAACCCCTCTCCTCTACCCCAAGAACTACTTACAGCACAGTCCAGCTTTCCAGCAGCCACGTCGTTCTTCAACCAGATTAATTTGGTTTCAATGGCACTGTATCTTCCACCCTGGGGTGACGCCATGACTGGTCCCCACCTCTCCTGGGAGCCATGCAGCTTCAGCTGCAAAAAATGCAGCACACTCTGCCCTCCCACTCCTAAAAAAACCCAACCCAAAGCAACACAGCAACGCTGGTGGTGTAATTCCCCCTGTCCTGCAGCATCTGTAGGGAAGAAGGCCCAATCACAGACCATCTTGGGGGTGAAACCGTCAGTGGGAGCTTTATTCCTGAGCACCTATACTCACGTTTGACTATGGGGTCCTCCCTAGGGTGCTAAACAGGTACTCCCCCACCCCTTCTCCCCTCTCCCAAAGTCCTGCCACCCAGCACTCCCCCAGCAGCTGATTTGTTTTTAAGTGAAAGGTTTACACCAAAGTGCTTAGGGAATATCTGCTCAGTGCCCAGCATACCAAATGCTGAAGATTTCACTTAAACTCTCAGCATCTGTGTATCTCAACTAAATTAAGCTATTTGCTATAAAAGAGCACAATGACAGTAATGGAATAATAACAGCATTAATAAAACACAACAATCCTCGAATGAGAAGCGGATGCATCAGCTAGCTTCAACCAAGAGAAGAAGGCTATTTTAAAATCACACACAAAAACCATCTGGGGGTGGAGAAAACCAACAAAAGCTCTGAAACTCAGAGGTCAGACTGAAATTATGTTTTTAACCTCAAAAGAAAGATGCTTGCTAGAGCCTTCCCAGCCAGAGCACTCCCACACCAGCTGGAAATTAATTTCCACAGCTCCCAGCAGAAGAAGGGCTTAAAATGGGAATTTCCATGGGGGCATGCAGGCTCCACAAAAGGTGGGTGGGAGCACTCTTAGGAGGGAGGACACAGAATCGAAAGCCTGAAATAGAAATGACCCGTTGAGCATCAGCAAGGTTTGTAACCCAGCTCCTGGGACAGACGCATTGAAGCAGGGGGTGATGCCGCGCCGAACATGTGAATGCCGAACTAGACACAGGGCCAGATGCCGGTGCATCATTATGCAAACATCCAGATGTCTCAGGCTAACCACACTGCCATTCCCCTCTTGGTTGGAAAAGTCGCCTTCACTCCATCCACAAATTCCTCCTCCTTCCTTTGTTTTGGATGAGGCTGAGGCTAAATGCAGCACCTTCAGTTTCAAAGTCACCTACACACCGTCTCGCAGGGATAAAATAACCCTGGGGACCTGCAGTAGGGTTGGGGACAGGCGTACCTGAATCCTAATCTCAGCTCTGGGAGGCCACATGCCCTTGCTGGCCCCCTTTACAGAAGAAGGAGACTTAGCACTTGATGATGATCAGAGAAATTAATGTGCATTAAGCATGTCATGCTCTATCTCTGAGGTCTTGCCACAGCCCCATCCTGCCTAGGGCAACACCCCAAGCTATCACTTGCCTTGGAGGGGACTGGGAGGTGGGTGACAGTTGTTTCCCTGGAAGGGAGTAGATGGAAGAAAAGGAGACCTCTGTGTTCACCACCAGGTTCTTGTTCACCACCATTTGAGAAGGACCAGTGGCAGGTTTGTGCCCGCAGCAGGTAGGGTCTTCATGCTTCTCCTGCGGGTATGTTTCTCTAGCCCAAGCCTTGCCCCAGGCCATGGGCAGAGAGAGCAGAGTCCCTTCCTTGCCCAGGCTCCGGTTTAGCTGGCTGCCTCTGCAGAGGGTACATGATAGCTGCTCCTCTCCTCACCCCAGCTGCCCAGAGCCCACGTGCAGATCCTTCCGAGAATAATGTGGCAGAGACAGATGTCACCTCTTCTCACTGACATGGAAGGAAACATGACTCAGGTCGCAGTCCTGCAGGGAAGCTCACTGCTGCCTCCCTGCCCTCTGTGACATGGCTGGAGCCAAACGCAGGCAGCTGAGCAATCCCTGATTCCAAAAATGGCAGAATTAGGCAGAAGGTGGGGAGTAGCTGGCTGGCTTTCCCACAGCACAACAGGTACCATGTTTGGGTCCACCTGCCTTTTTAAAAGGAGCCAAGAGGGGCTGGCAGGTCAGTGGTATAGTGTCCATAGCGGCCAGGCTCATGTGATGCAAGATGGCTGGAAGCCTTCTGGGTACAGGTCCATAACACAAGTCCTCCTGCTTGTCCCCTGAGCAGACAATTTCAACTTGGCTGACCTATTTCCTCCAGCTGATCCACAAGACAGCGCTCCCGACTTGTACCTTTCTAAATTCCTATGGAGAAAAAGCCAAAGCAGCAGTTGCCCCAGACTTGAACAGGCTGCAAGTTTCTTTGTTTTCATTACAATTTCCAATCCTGATGCCTTTTTTTTTAGCCATTTCTGCTCTGCCCCCCGGAGGTGCTGCTGTGATTGAATGAAACATGACCCCAGGCTCCAATAAGTGTATTTCAATTACATCTGTCACCATGTAACAATGTAATGATATATCATGTGATATTAAATCCATAGTAATCATATCAGCCATTTTTTTAATAGTGAACTAATCACATTATTACATCTCAATAATTAACAACAGAAGGCCTAAAAAACCTGGATATAAAGCAGAAAGCTCAGAGGGTCCCCAGTTCCTGCCTGGGAGAGAGAGGCCCAGAGGAGAGCAGGATGGTGAGGCACTGCCAGGTGGGCATAGCACGACAAGTAGCAAGGGCACAGAAGTTTTGCATGAGCAGCATTGTGCAGAACAGTCAGGTAAAACCAGATTCTTCCCTAGTCCCAGATTAAAGAATTGAGAATTTTGGAGCTGGAAGAGATACTTGACATGTCCCATCTTGCCCAGCATTGCTCCCTTCTCCTCTGCTGCTCCTGCACTGCCACTTTTCCTCCAGCAAACCAACCCCCTGCTCTGGAAAGTGCCTTGCAAAGGTGCCGTCCTGCTGCTGGTGCCCCACTGCAGAGGGAAGGATGGTGTCTTGAAAAGGAAGGACCAATCCTACCAATGCATCCTTACCAGGCTGCTGGAAGAATGATGTTATTTTCCTTCTCCCCTTGCACCAGCTAGAGATGAAGCTAAGAGAGCATCTCACCTCATGGAGCCACTGCAAGGCTTGAAGTCACTCTTATTTTTTCAGCAAAACAAATCTGTCAGCTTAAAATTGCAAACCAGTGAGAATCCTTTGGAGGGACAGGGGTCCTCTGGGTTGCCGCCTCTGCCCCAGTCTCTCACCTGCATGCCTGGAGCAAACTGGGGCTGGACTCCAAAGCTCTGACTGATGTACACATCCCCCTGTGCAGAAGGGAGTCACCCAGTTTTGTGCAAGCAGGCTGCTCCCCCCAGCTCCCAGCTGTGTTTTACTCCTTGCAGGATGAGGGCAAAGACGGCGCAGGCGGCAGGGAGCCGTGGGCAGCAGCAGACTGGTGCAAAGTGCTGGGGCGTGGGGAGTCCCGTGCCGCACCGTCCCCGGCTGTGACAGAGCTTTCTTCCAGTTGCAGCCTGGTCAATCTAGCAGTTTCCACATCACAAGCTGATCTGAAGAGAGCCTCATTACCTGCCTTAAAGTTCCAGCCAAGCACTTAGCTCTTAAAGACAGGATTTAAGAAATATTTGACTGATCATTTCTCTCCTCATTTAGTTTGGCTGCTCTGAACCAATTCAACCTGTGAAGTTGAAATAGTGAGAATGGGAGGAAATGTGTGTGCAGGCTGTCACACCACGCACTGCACACAATGTCCCAGCTACCCCACCAGCTCTTCCCAAAGGGCCAGATCCAGGCTCAGCCTGATCCGCACAGCCTCTCCTGCGCCAGGAGTGCCCATCGGGGCATTTCCCAGCACCAAAGGGGAGCCACCTCTTCCTTCCCCCTGTGGGACAGGCATCTGGGGGGAAACATTAACTCCCTGGCATCCAGACAGTACCTTTATGTATGCTCGGAAGTGCCAGTGCAGCATCCCAGACCTGGGAATAAGGGATGGAGAGAGGAATGAGACAGCCAGGATTGACAGTGACACCATCCCCACATCTTCAACCTACCCAGGACAGGACATGCCTGTGTCCTTCATCTCCTTGCACACCTTCCTCCTATTCCACTTTCCAGTTCCACTGTCCCCACAGCTGTGCCACAGGGCACTGGGCTGCCTGCCCGCCATGCTCTCGCATGTCCAGTGGTGCCCTGCTCCCTCGCCCTGGGGACTGGACCCTTCTGAGGGCTCTGGGGGATCTCAGGTTGACGAGGAGGCTCCCAGGGCCAAATGGGAGCTGCAGCAGCAAGCAAAGAGACCCTGCTAGTCATTTAGGGGTGATCCTAATGAGGGACAGGCAGGACAGATAGACAGACGCCTCACTGGCCAAGGCAGTGCAGTTGGACTTTCTCTCCTTCCCCCATCCCTTCCTTTTTTTTTTCTTTTAATTTTGTCTCAGAAGCCACGATCCTTTAAAGATGTGCACGTCTCATTAGCTCTACCTTGACAATCATTACCGTTCCTGCAAAGGCAGGAGGAGAGCTCAGCCCGAGCGTGGGGGAGTCCATTACCTTGTAGTTAAAGGGACATTGACAACTCTGGGCTGCCTGTGGTCTGACTCCCCCTTCGAAGCAGGGTCCTTCCTGCACACCGCTGTTCCCCTTCCTGTACCAAGCAATAATGTCCTGTTCAACATGGGCAAGATGCAAACCTTGCAGTAGCAGGTGGGCCTGCACCCACCACCAAACACTCGGTGCTTTCCTGATGGGCTGTAGGGCCAAGTCCATGCCCACAGCCCCTGGGGCGAAGGACACCAAAGCACCCAAACCTTCCCAAAACATTGCACATGGCCTTCATGCAACCACATCTCACTTCACCAAATGCATGCTCCCAGGCTGGACTACAAGACCCAAACCTAGCTGTGACAGCGAGCCCAAAATGTGCACAGCAGAAGCTACAGCACAAGCTGGGCTAAGGACCATGAGGGCCGTAGGACAAGGGCACAGCCCCATGTATGAATGCCTGATGGCACAACTGCAACAGGGCAGTGAGCTCCGTGCTCATGAACCAGCTTCAAAGTGCAACATACCCTACATCTGCGAGTCTGTCATAGCTTTTCAGGCTCTGTAGGGTGTAACACGGACCACCACACACCCAAGGGTGGGGATAAGGAAGGGTTCAAGTGACTGAGCGTGTAGTGGGGTGATCCCAGGAAAGGACCCTACTCACTAACGATGCTGGTCCAGACAGTCCTGCTTTGTCCCATAGCAGGGGGTGGTTGCTCTGCCTCTCTGTCCCCAGAGCCTGCTTTGCCCCCCTGCAAGCTTGAAACAGGGGACCTGACTCACGTTATGGAAGGGCAGGACAACTCATTCAGGAGATTTCAGGGCAAAGACCCCAAAGCGACTTTTGATGAAATACCCCCTGCCTTCTCCCAGCCCCACAGGGCTTTGAAGCCCGGTGCAGTCCTCAGGAGGCAAACACAGCAGGGTGCAGCCCTGCAGAGATGATCCTGCCTCTTTGTGCCTTGCAGGACGTGAGCTCTGCTGCAGCCATGCTAACTCCCCGCTGCTCTCTGCAAAGCCACGGCAGGAGACAATAATGCATGGCCATGGCTCTGAGCCATGCTCCAAGGAAGGATCCTACCTCCACACAAGGCTGTCCAAGAACTTGACAGGACTCTGTTTGAAAAAGATGTTGAAAGAAATGATCTCTTTAAGTGCAATGGGAGATATTTGTCTCTGATTTACCCTTGGCTTTTTGCTCTGGTTCAGGTAGGAGCGGTGTGGGATGGCTGGCAGATCTGAGAGCATGGCACGCCCCAGCGGGCAAAGCGAGCAGTGCGGAGGAAGGCGCGAGTCAGTTTGGAGTGCTCCCCATTTATCAAACTCACGCAGCCCGCCAGCAGAGCGAGTCTTTCTATCATTACAGCTCTCAAAATCCGATTCATACCACTAATCCTGCCTTCATTCTCCCAGATTAATAACATCTCTTTCAACCTTCACAGTGTGATAAATAGACAAAGAGAGAACAAAAGGAGAAACAGAAGTGAGAGAAAGAGCCAGAGCAACTCCACATAATAAAGAGAACCAAGAAAGGGGAAAGGAAAAAAAAAGGGAAAAGAAAAGGGAAAGAAAGGAGCTGGCACACTTGACTCTGCCATTTACTTTAGCAGATTCTCCCCAAGAGCTCCCTGCGATCTTTAAAGAATGTAAAACATTGCTCAAAGAAAAGGCTTGTTAGCAAGCCTGACCAGCCCAGGTTTGCTGGAAATCTTTTCACTTCCAGCCTCTGCTCAGGTCAGCGCTGAAAATGAGTTTGTTGGTTTCTTGTCCTGCTCCTCCCCAGATTCCTGCAGAGGCAAAGTCTCCAGCACACACTTGCTCTCTCCTCCACCTGCACCAGCTTCTCAGAGGGGAATGAGGGGGTCTTGGCTAGTGTCTGCTCCAGGGGTGCCCCAGCAGCTCAGCGAGCCCAAGACACGCTGCCAGAGCAGCAGCACCCTCAGGCTGGCACAGCAAGGGGTGTTCAGAAGCCAGGACCATGCGCTGAGCTTGGGATGGGGATGAAGACCAAAACCATGACAGCATCATAGCAGATATGGGGCCCCATACCATCATTTTGGCTGGAAGGCACTCATGAGACCAGAGGAAAGGGGAAGCCTGCGCGGATGCAGCTATACTACAACGGAGGTGTCACAAGCCCCGGCTCCCCGGGCTGCACCTGTGTGCCGCCTGCCTTGTCCCCTGGCAGGGAGCCCCCATCCCTGCCCATGCTGCAGAGCCTGGACCCACATTTGGGCCACCCAAGTCCCACTGGCGATAGTGCAGGTTGGAGCCCCCCTGTATGCTCATGGAGGTCAGTCATGCCTGCTCCAAGCAAGGGGGTGGCAGCCACAGGCACCCCCTCCCCAGTACTCCTTTACTCCGGTTCATTTGGAAACAACTGAGCCCCAGGGAAAGCTGATCCTACAGCCCAGGATCCCAGAAAGCCAACCCCAGTGGCTCCAGGGCGCATGGATGGAGACGTTAGCCATTTCCCACCCACAGCCTTCACTGGAGCTGCGCTGTTCAGCTTTTTCACTCTGTCACGCCGTATTGAACACTCCATACAATCTCTGAGTTATTTTAATAATTAAATGTTTATTGGCACATTTTTCCCACACTGCTTCCAGACTTGCCTGATTTTCTTTCCAGTGAGTGACTTCCCTTGGTTCAGTCCTTCCATAGAACGCACACCTGCAAAACACTTCCTCTGCTCCCCCCACAAGGAGCATCCCCCTTTGAGCCCATCCCTGTGGACTCCCGGCAGGTGCTGTGCACACCAAATAACACTACGTCAAGCCGAGACGACCGGCTGGGGCAGAGCGCTGGATTTCTGGCCAGGATGGTGCTCTATTATGGCTCTGCATTCACAGCCCCCGTGCAGAGGCTGGGCTAGGTTGTTTTTTTTCCCTCTCTTCTTTTACACTGTTCCATATTACTCCAGCCTTTGAAGTACAGAGAAAAGCAACGCTCAATGTGCCTTTTTTTTTAATAAAGCTACCTTTATCATAGCAAATCTTTTCCTTCTCTGCTGTGTCGCTGAAGATAGATATCAAGCAAAAAGAGTCTCCTCTTCTAACAATGGATTTCCCTTCCCTTCTGAACTTCAAATAGAAAACTCTTATCTACAGCCACAGTTGACCAGAAGAAGAAAAGAAAAGAAAACAGACATATGAACTGAACCCAGGCTCTCTTTCTATTTACTCAAAAAGGCTGTGCTGGGTTCTTCACGCAGAGATGCTCTGAACATGTTTATAGCACGTATTTACTCACTTCACTAGCTATCCCCCCGCTATGGAAACCCACCTCCAGAATGACTCTCCTCTGCTCCATGTACCCTCTGCAATCTTTTCTTTGCTTAGCAAGCTTCATGCACCTGGGCCATCCAGCACAACAAAGCCTACACCTAAAGCTGGGGACAGCAAGAGCTCTTCAAACTCCGCTAAGAGTAACAGCAGTGATGCCCCTGGCTCACATAAAGCATCACTTCTGTATAGTGCAAGTTTTTTAAGTGACAGGATAGATTACAGGTCAGACCTTGCTGGCTGTACTCGCACAAGATGAACAGCTCTGGCTGAGACGAGGCTGCTTCAGCCACCCATGACCTACCCACACGCACACCCTACACAGCACCCATGTACCACTGCTGGCACCAGCCAGCTCCTCTGTGTGTTTTAAGATCTCCTTTTGAACCATCTTCATGCCTTTGATGAGCCACTCCAAGGAGAAATGTACAGAACCATGAAACTTCTCTTCCCCACTTCAGTCCCTGGGTGCAGCACTCTCCTGCCTGGCTTTCTTCCCCTCCAGCTGCCTGATCTCCAGAGAGGCACCACCAGGTCCCAACTGGGTTGAACACCCACCTTCCTGGGACTCGCTGAGGTCTACCTGCTGCCAGACCACCCTTGCTCCCTGCCCAGCTAACAGAAATTAAAATGCAAGCACTGTGCTTAACAGGCAATGTTCTTGCCAAAGTCACAGTGCCTGAACCAACATGTACATAGCAAGAAACCCAAGGAGGCAGGTACTACCACATTCCCCGCCTCCCAGTGTGTCCTGCTGGGCAATGTGTGCTTCCTGAACTGTTCTCACTTTGAGTCATGACAGTCATGGTCACACAAGCCTTGGGGAACTCAGACTCACAGCCATGAAGCTCCCATTCCTCCTTACCCTCTCAAACCCACCTTGAGTTCAGGCACAAATTTATTCACACGATGCTGCTAGACAGACAACCCATCCTCCCTACCGCTTGTGGACCATGCGCTCTGCCACCAGAGATGGACACAGCTACTGCCATGTATTGTCCCCCAGCCTGCAAGGGGAACCCCAGCTGAAGAGACTTGTTGCTGGAAGTGGAGCCAGAGTCCCAAACCAATTGGGGCAGAGAGGGCTGGAAACTTTCCAGATAATTTTCCATTAGAAATAAGAAGATTCCTTCATCAAAAGCCAAATATTCTCATTAGGAGAATTTGGAGCTCCCAGCCAAAGGGAAGATGAAATCCCACCTGAGACATGGCCAGGAATCCTCCGCAGTCACATGTGGAACAACGTGCAAGTCTGAGCTCCGCCTCATTCGGACCAGAGTCAGAGTCAGTTTTTCTAACTCTACCTGGCTCCAAAGCAGCCCCCAGCCAGGATAGCCCAGCCTGCAGCCCCAGCTGTCCTGCAGTCCACCACAGAGCTTTCCAGGCAGCATCATCATTCCCTTCACGATAAACTGCATAAAAGCCCCCAGTACTCTTCCCTTGGGGCAGTCCTGGTGTTGCAGGAGGCTCCTCCCTGAAGAGCTACAATGGTAAGATCCATCAGACAAAGCACCTTCTCTTCAAGCTGTCTGATGACAGATGCTCAGCCAACGGAGCGGTGGGATTGGCGGAGCACCGCAGAAGCGCTTTGTAATTCCTGCTCCTCTCCTCCTTCCTCAGCGTCTCCTGGGAGAGACATGATGATGGACGGTGACATAACTGACTGTTCCCAATCAAGGTAATGTAAGTAATGACAGCTGACGTGATTCCTGGAACGTGCAGGCGCTGCTGGCCCACGTGCCTTGCCTACCACCGCCAGAGTTTGTGGAAGCAGAGGAGACCAGAGCATGGAGGCCTGGCTGGGAGACAGGGGAGGAAGAGCCCCAAGACGCAGAGGCTGTCTCCAAACCAGTTGCAAATAACTCATTACATCAGCCTTCACACGAAGCAGGAGCCATGGGGAGGTGGGTAGCACGTATCTTGTGGAGCAAACACCTCCTGGGCTGTGCACAACACCTGCCCCAGACCTGGATGTCACTGTATCTCGCTCTAGTGTCACCTAGGACTGTAGTGCCCCCATTCCTTAGGAAGTGGCTTGTTGGGGCCTTACCTGACCCCTCAAAGTTTGGCAAGGCTTTTACTGCTCTGGCCCTCCCCCTGCTCCCCCCCATCACCAGTGACTATCTGGAAACGGGAACATTAAGTCAATAACATGGAGCTCACCTCCCCGTGCGGCTGGCGCGCAGGCAGCACCACGTCATCTGAACCCAAGGCAAGGGGCTGCAGCAGCCCCAGAACACACGCACGGGTGTATGGAGACTCACCAAGGGAAAATACTGTTCAAGCTCATAGCTGCAGTCCTCTTCCAGAGCCTCGAAATTAGTAGGCAAATTTAACATGCAGAGAAGCGACCGATTAATAACCCAGCATTGACTTAAGAAGACCTTGAATAATACATAGTGCTTGTACATGGAAGGGGAAAAAGTCAAGTCCTTCTGCTTGTCAAGTGTATCCGCCTCCCAAGCACCGACACTCGACAAGAAACCTCCCTGCCAGCCAGCCACAGCTTTAAGCATCTCTTCAGAAATGTCTTTTGCTAAGATGAATGGCAAAACTTTGCGCCAAGTTAGACAGGCATTTGGACAGGTCCAAGTATGGTGTTGTTTTAAATGTAATTAGCACTGCCTGGTAATAAAGTCCCTTTAAAGCTGCCAAATAAAAGAGGCAGCTGAGCCCTTGCAGCCCACAATGATGTGCCATGAAGAAGCCCCGTGTTGGCCATACTGATGGGCTGCCCCAAGCTCTCCTCCACGCTGTCTGCACTGCAATCCTCCCAGCAGCTTGGCCACGTCAAGGAAAAGTCAGGCCCAAACAGACAAAAGATTGGTAGCAGCTCAGCTGCAGGTGCTGGGCTCCACCACACGACGATGACAGCAGATGAAGCTATGAAGGGACTATTCCCTTCCACAGCTTGATTCTGGCTTCTGTTGTTTAATGCTGGTTTCAGTGTGAGACACCGAGCAGTGGTATCAACATCCCTGTGTGGTGCTGTCTACTTTCCTAAATAGCAATGGCTGGAGAAAAATTTACTCCCTTCTGGGAATATTCCAAAACAAACTAGCAGAAAAATGGTGTTTACCGTGACAACAGCCCCTATTTTTGTATAGGGGCTACATACACAATGCCCATTGTGAGAGGGGCAGAGTGCTGCAGAGCACCAGGGATTTGTATATCATCAGTGAAATACTGTAAATCTCAAACCCCTTAAGTTTTGAGAGGGGGAGAAAGGTTCTGAATGGCACCTTGGGCAGAGGCTCCCAACAGCCAGTTGTTCTGGCTCTCGTGGCTGAGTGACCCTCCTGCGCAGCCAGCCCATGAGGATGCTGCATGGATTTAATGCCTGCAAAGCAATTTGAAAGTGAAAAGCCTCACAAAGAAGCCTTGTGGCTGAAGCCCAGGAGCAGGAGAAACGAGACCTAATTTCTATTCCAATCTCTGATATGGACTCACAGGAAAATCTTCCAACTCACCCGTGCCTCAGTATCCCCAGAATAATATCTATGGGTGTTATAAGCCTAAATTAAATAATGTCTTTAAAGAGCTTAGCATCTAGTGCCTGAAGACCAAAGGACCATCACTGTGTAAAACAGGAGCCATGTATGACATAAGGTCAGAAGGCATTTAAAAAAGCAGCCACCCAGTGCAAAACACAAGGGAAAACATTTGAGCAGGAAACAAACAGGATTTGTCTTCTTCAGATGTAAATAAGTGCCTGCTAGCAGCAGAGCTCCAAAGACATACATTTTAGCACTGAAAAGTGTTTCTACAAAGGGGACCGAGAAAAAGAAAAAGCAATAAACAGGCTCAATTCTTAGGGTTTGATTTCCAGAGCAATATGCGCAGAAACTGAGCTCAAAGAAAAGATCTGTATTAGCAACCAAATCCAATCATTCCAATAATAAAGAAGAGACATCCAGACTGGTGCAGAACTATTTCCAGAGAGAAGTTTGTCTCCCCAACCCTTTCACACCCTGCAGTGGCTCAATGGAAGAATACTTAAGAAGTTGCAAGTTTGGTCGTAATGTGTAAAAAGCCCCTGAAATGCGACATCATTTACTCTTCTGTGGTATTGCTCAGCAGAGCTAATAAATCTTGCATGAGCAGAGCTGATTCTAATTTTCTAATATGAAAAGGCATTTGGATTGAGAGAGAGGGGAAGATAAAAGTGATTGAATCTCCAATAGCCCAGCATCAGTGACAAGAAACATCCTGCTACGGACCCCAAGGAAGAATGGCTCCCCCTCCTCCCTGAACCACAGGCACACTCACCCGCTCACACATCCAATTCTCCCTGCTTTCTGCTCGCCACGTCTCAGTCTCCCCTATTGACAGGACGTGGTTTTAAACACAGTTACACAAGTTATCATTTCTGCCTTTTGATCAATCTGAATTTTCAGGACAATTACCCTCTTAATCAATGATTGCTATCAGCAGCCCCTTGGATTCTTCACCAAGGCAATCGTGCCGCCGGGGCAGACGGCGTGTGCATATGCAATGAAGCTGCGGGGAGGCGCAAGTCCATCTTCCCCTGACGTAGTCGTCGGCTGAAAGGGTGGAGAGCTGTGAAGGCCACTTCAAGGAACACCTGACGTAAAAAATAAGCGGAGGGAATTAAAAGGGACATTGTGCGAGGTTATCTGTGGTATAGCCAGGCTGGGGGGACCAGCGACCTGCTGAAAATATAATCAAGTTGAAAAATAAACCAGCTAAACCAACAGATTTACCATCCATCGAAACCATATATTTAAGAGCTATCTATAGCCAGCACTAACTGCTCCTAATGAGGCTAATAAAGTCCGTTTCCAATTAGAGACTGAAACTATTAGAAGAAGGAAAGACAGAGAGGCAGCTTTTAACAACCTCTAAAGATGTGGGGTTTGGATTTGGGGTTTTATGGTGGTTTTTTTCCATCAGAAATTATTTAATATCACCAAAATGCCCCTAGCATTTACACACACAAAGCAAGCCTCCCGCTGCTCTTCCCTGGCAGGAGTATGTGTTTTGGTAATTGATGTTTGCACAGAACCTCAGCTCTTTGAGGACGCAGCTCCTCTGAGGCATCTCTCACCACCACAGAAACACAGCCCCAGATATTTAGACGCCACAAGAAACCCCAAAGCAGCCAAAGCCCAATGGCAGGGGCCATGGGTTGGCTGGGTGATGAGGCTTAGCATCCCTTCTCTTGCAAGAGCATCACCAGGCCGCTGGCAGGTTCATGCCGCTTGGCTTGTGTTTTCAGCACTCCAGCCCAAGCAGGGTGAAGGAGCACGTGGCTCCCACCCACACATTGCTTTGCGCTGCTCCCTCAACTACCTTACGGACTTCCCCTGGGTACAGGACTCCTTGACACATTGTCCTGTCCAAAAAATAGCTTGGCCAGATGCAGGCACTGTTGTGTCTTGAACAGCTCCTGCAGATAGAGAGGCTGTGTCTTCTCCGAGGCTTGGAAAGCACCCTGCACCTCTTGGGCGCTGTGTCGGCAGCAGGGAGCTTAGGGACCTGGATGGCAGCAGGGAAACACTGCCAGAAAGTAGATGAGCTCCCTTGGGGGAAGGCAGTGTGGTGGCTTCACCATCTTGACCACCAGATCGGGCTGGCAGTAAGCAGCAAAGGCAGCGCCAGGTGAGGCTGGCAGGCCAGCTGCCTTCACAGGCTGCTGGCTGGAGGAGCTCTCCGAAAGGCACAATATTTCACTAGCTATTTTACATGGAGAATTGCCGATCAAAGATATCCCCGCTGTGTACTCCAGAGCAATAAAAATAAAAAAAACCCACAAGAAGAATTCTTTAGGCGGGTAATGGGCATTTTATTCCTTTTTATGACACTAAACATAGGCAGCTGGCATAATTATACCACAGTAAAGGCATAATGTGCACCTAGCAGAACAAACTCATACTTTTGATAATTAGGCAGAGCAAACACAGTCTGGGATTCAGTCACAGGGCTTCACTGTCTCCTGGATCTGCCAAAGCCGCCATCCCTGCAGCGCGTCGGCCTCATTCCCACAGCTGGATTTAGCTGGACCCCATGGGGAAGGCTGAGCAAGCAGAGCATCACCAGAGCTCTCCTGCACCAAGAGGAATGGTTACGCAGCTCTGCTGTTTAGAGCAGATTGAGGGCAGAGCGCAAGTAGGGAGGTGCAGAATGGGTCCACGTGCAGCTCCTGAGGCAGCTGGAGACAGCACATGGCAGAGCACCGCTGGAGGATGTCAGTCACCTTCTGATCAGCACTGACTGACCCCACAGGCAAGGCTGCAGCAAAACCAACTCTGTAGGGCCAAATCATACAAGGTGTGATGGCAAAGGGAGACCCAAAACACAGAAGAGATGCAGAGCTCTCTTGGGTTTGGCAGCTCCACTGAGGCCAGCTCCAGGAACTGGAGGGCTCAGCATGGGGACACCCCTCCACAGCAAGAACCTTGACCAAATGCAGTCTGCAGAGACAAAGTCCAGAGGGAAGCTGTCCACTTCGCCAAAGGGGAAGAAAACATCCCAGGGAAGCTCAAAGTCCCTCACCTACAGAGAGGCCAGCTTGGACCTGCTAGAGGCTAGCAATTACCTCTCCAAAGGCTTTGCGCTCCCATTAGTCCTAGTGGCCCTGCTAACCTGCAGACCTGCCTCCTCCAAAACACACCAGCAGGCAGCAAGCGTGCTTCTCCAGCAGCTGCAGGCATCCACGCAGGACAGCTCTTCCCTGAGCGCAGAGCATGGCCAAGGCGGAGATCCTAAATGATCTCTAAAATATTAATAGCATCAATCAGAGCCAGGCTGACAGAGGTTACAACACTGAGAGAGTGCAGAGAGCAGGCCTTCCTGAAGTTGGCACAGGACCATACACTAGATACCCAGAGTTTGTTTAAAAATGGATCTGCGGGATGCATACAGGAGCAGTGCTGGCAGAACGGCATGCTGAGGTTTCATCTCCACACCACTGAAACCTGCTGGGGATGCTGACCACTGCACAGAGACCAGCTCAGCTACACTCCCTGTCTTACGTGGCTTAATGGAAGTCGGTGGCTTTAAGGTATATTGAGTGCAATGCAGAAATGCTAGAGCATATTGGCTCAAAGAAAGGCAAGGAAGGTGGACCTGATCCGTCAGTGATGAGTGAGATCTGCATATTCAACTGTGGATAGGATGCCCAAGAAAACACCAAAAACGTCATTACGAGATTTTTCAACATAAGATTCAATATGAGAAAGGGACGATGCACGTTGCCAGCAAATATAAGCATCTTGCCTCCATACCTACTGACACCCAGAAGAGGTGGACAGAGAACTGGACAGGTACTGAGCAACTTGGGAAGGCTGCAGTGCAGTAATCCAGACCACGACTTCAGGACAGCTGTTTGCTCAGGAGCTTTCATGCCCTATCAAGCTGGGAGCAACATTCATGTCAGAGCACCCAAGGAGAAGATGGTCCTGGTCTGTAGGAGGCAGTGCCCACACAGCTGGGAAAACCAGGCACTGTGAGATAGCCTCTGGCAGGGCTCATGCTGCAGAGTGATCAGAGCTGCCCTCCCCAGCAGGCTACAAAATAGAAGTTTATGCCTAGATGAGGGCAAAGGATGGGCTGTTTCCTAAACAAAAGCAGACCACATCTGCAGTACTTCCAATCCAGGGGCTGCAGGCAAAAAGCTCAAGCAAGGAAACCTGCAAGTGGCGAGAGCAAAAGCCAGCATGGGGAAAGAACAGCAGGAGATTTTTAATCCCAACTCTGAAATCAACTTGCTTAGTAGCCCTGGGGTTCCAAAAGATTTAATTAATTAATTTAATGAGTGTGAAGCACTGTAAGTTATGAATATACAAATTCCACTACAGTATCTACCACCTCCCAGTTCAGCATCTTTTGCCACTTTATATCAAGCCCAGGAGAAGCAAAAGCCAAGCCACGGTATGCCTCTGTGCAATGGGGCAGAGGCTGCACACCCACACTTTCCCAGCCAAGACAGCAGTAGCAAAGTCCCATCCCTTTCAGCAGGATAGTGCATCACACTCAGCACAGGGCACCAGGAATACCTCATACAAAAAAAGATCTTTCCACTTACCGGCAAGCTGATTGCCACCATAAACCAACCTGCTGCTGGTGGAGGTGGCAGGCAGTCACTCTCCCTCTTGTAGCCATGCTGGCTCAGTAGGACAATGAGGACTAAACTAGTTAATGTTTTAATCCCCAAGGCTAGAAAATCTGATTAGCCCCTCATCCCTCCCTGGAGAACTACACAGGGTTATTTTCATGTCCTACATGGAGCTCCTGCCTTTTAAATGCAGAGAAAAGAGGACACAGATTCTTTCCCAGGGACTAGGCAGCTGGGCTGGTACCCACATAAAGCCTCAGCTGAAGGGCTGGGATGCAGGGATGCTCTGACCCACGGGACTCTGGGAAAGGCCACCTTTCATGCATTGTGCCTTTGCCTTCCAGCTCCTCCTGGCCTGGAATGCAGCACACGTTGCAGGATTATTGTAAAACATGCCCTGCCTCTAATCCCTTCTCCTCTTGCCTTGCTCTGGTATTGACTGCAGGGAGCTGTGTCAGGCCTGGGGTCAGGTTTGCCTCTCACAATACCAGGGCACGCAGAAGGCTCCAGCCTCTCCGACTGACCACAGTATGCATGAGACATGGGAAAACCCAGGCTGCCCCACACGTTCGCATAAGCAGGCACATGAAATTGGAGGCTCCCAGCTTCTGCCAACAGCGCTGGTGCCCTATAGGCACAGCTGAGGTCCTGTGTGCAGGTGGACGCCAGACCCGTGCCAGACAGACACCCGCTTGCTGGGAGATCAAGGGCTGAATTCTGACCATCCTTATGGTTTCCCTGGTTTGCTCCTGGGGTGCCATGCCAAGGGCACATTACAGGGCAAGTCTGGATGCAAGCGTGTGGCACATCAGCCATGCTGCGGTCACACTGTACACACCGTTACCCCCAGCTACAGCAGACAGTCAGCTAACAGGTCCCAGTCACACCACAACCAGCCCTGCAGCAACTCCCTGCCTGTCCAGACCCCACCATAGGGACCATCAGGCCACTTCAGCCTGCATAACCTTGACATTACTGAAAGATTTCTTATCAAAAGTACAAGCCGCTTAGGTTTCATTGTGGGTTATTTTGCCTGCTTTCAAACACTCTTTCCAAACTTTGCCTTTGGCACCTACAGCACGCTGCCCCATACACAGGCAGGACCAAGAAAGCCAGCGAGGCTCCTTCCTCAACCTGCAAGCAGCAACCAGACCCACGGTGTAAAGGTCTGAGCAGTATGTTTAACCTCAGCGGCAGTGAACGCACAGCCAGATGGGAACCAGGAGGCTCCTCGGTGCAGGGGACAGATGTTCAAATCCCCCAGCAAGGGGAGCGCAGGCACAGCGAGGTGCAGCCAAGCAATATGGCACTCAGCAGGAAGAGCAGCTTGCAAGGTCTGAGCAGCTGCCTCTCCGCCTTTCGCCTGCAGGCTACAGCAACGTGCATGTAGTAGAACCACAAATGCCAACCTGCCTCCAACCACTTGCATAGAAAAGGATGCTTTTGGTAACGCAACCATTGTGGTGCACTCAGAAACCGCTGCTTACAATTTAATCTATAAGGCAAAGCTTTTGCACTGGTTAAAAAAGCACAAAAGCAACATATTCTACTCTCTGCTTTGTCCACTACCTGCAGGCTGCATGGGGCCAAGTAAGATAATTGTGTCCTTCAGTTTCTCTTGAATCATCACCTTCCTGCGCTATCTGAGAGCCCTCTGTACCACGTGTGGCACCAGGAGGCCCTGGTCCTTGCTGGAGCCTGAAGGTGCTGCCAAGTAATAAAAGCTGCCTTGGGATTTCCCCAGTACAAACATCCTGATCTGGGCAGATGGCATCTGGAGAGGAGTGGAGACTGTACACAGCACCCAAGGCAACCACCCCTTCTTTTCCTGCTCAGGTAGTCTCAGTGATATGTCCCAGGGAAAGCAGACAGCCTATGTCCAAGTGCAAGGGAGCAGAAAGTGTCTCAGCAGACAGGGTAGGAAGGGAGAAGTGATGACCCACGCTGTCTGCTTCAAGGCAGGACCAGCTCCACCCAAACCATCCCCACCGTATTCTTCTAAACTCTGAAAACCTCAAGAGCTAAAGGTCCCGCATCCCTGCCCTCATCCACAGAGACTCTTTACTGATCTCCTTGTAGCAGGTAAAGACATGACTAAGAGCCATGCACCCAGAATAAACTTTTCCTCTCCTCTGAGCACTTTCATTCCTCCAAAAATTATTTCTGCTTAGTCTTCTCTAAGCCGAACATCCCAGATCCCTCACATGTCTTCCTGCTCTCTGACCCTTCTTCTGTTCCCTTCTGGGCTTTCTCCACCTGTGCCAGGTCCCCCCTGAGTGCAGTATGCAAAACCGGTTTGTTCCAAAGGCTTAAAACGAGGCTCCAAAGCACCTTGTCCAGGAAAATAGCTGAGATTTTAACATGTGCCTACTGCAATTTTAATATGTATTAGCAAAAGAGTGTAGGAGACCCCTTGATGGTAAAGAAGTTAATCCGTGTATGAGATGCCGTGAGATGAACACATGCTAAAACACACGCAGGATAGCTATGGCATGGAAGGAAGTTCCAGGAAGAGTTTGCTGTTAATAGGACCAAAATACTGATGTGTCCCCTTTGCACTGGAGTAGCTCTAAATGGCTTCCACATAACAGGACCTTGTCAGAGGTTGCCTGCAGAGTCTACCCACCCAGCAGAGTCTAGATGGCAGCAAGTGAGAAACAGGCTGCATGTGCCCAGTCCACAGCCTCCTGCTTGGGATGAGTTTGGCAGCAAGAGGGGTGCTCTTTCACATAGCTGTGGATTTTATGGCCAAAAGGAATTACTAAACTAATCCACTATTTTGCAAGCCAGGAACTAGCTACTTTCTGGTGAACCAAGACCAAGAACTTGCATTAATCCTCTGAGGATCACATCTTTTCTGTCTGCTCCCAGAACAGTTCATAGACACATGCTCCACAGAAAACTGCTCCTGTGCTTTTAGGATGCAATTAAAAAAAACACCAACAAAAGCCAAAGGAGAGGGAAACACACAAACCCATTTGATTTAGGCAAAGATGGACGCTGCTCTTTTCTGGCCTCCTGGGATGGACATGTATGTTACTGCTCAAGTCATCCAAAACCAGTGAAGCCTCCAGGCTGCATCTACAGCCCCTCTCAGCTGTAGCAAGATCAGCTCCTGAGACTGCAAGAAAAGGAAATGAAATGCGAGGCTGGGATCATTACTTTGAAACTATAAGCTCGTGCCAGTGAGCCAAAGCCTGTTATATCGACATGGGTTTGTGTCACCCCAGCAGCAGAGATCATTCTCCATCTCCGCTTGCTCAGCTCCCCTCCTCCCGGGACAGCTGTCGGCACGGTACTCTGCAAAGCTCTGCGAAGTCTATCTACAGAAAAACTCCCAGTGCCTCGCCCAGCAGGTTAAAGTTATAGGGCTGAGCTACTGCAGAGCAAAAAGTACCCCGCTGACTGCTCCACCACGCTTGGGAAGCTGCTGGCAAAGCACAAAGTGCTACTTGCAGAGGAACAAATAGCAAAAACCCCAGTTTCCTTCCCTGGGGCAGAGAGCCCAGAGGGGGCTGTTGCTTCTTAAAGCCTCCAGTATTTAAAAGGCACTGAATTTGCACCTAGGTGTCACACAGGATGCTCCTACTCCGTGTCTCCAGTCACCAGCCTGGGCAGCAGCTCTGAGGAAGGGAGACAACCCTGCCTGCCAGTGAGTCCTAGGCTGAGGAGGGGAGAGCAGAGCCCTGAACAACTACTGGCCATGCAGCGCACACACTGCGCCTCTGCTTCCTTTGTTTTTTGCAAAGGTGGATACCAAAATCAACCTCAATGGTTACTCTGTGTTATGTGGGCACCCTACCTTAGTGCATATTGCAAACCCACATCAACAACCCCTCGGTCCATCTGGTTATAGCTTCTAGTGAAACCGAGGCAGTCTGATGCATCAACCCATCCTGTATCCCCTTCAATGAGAAGAGGAGGAAAACGCTGTCAAGAACTTGCAGACACTCACCCTCCCTTCCCAGCACAAGCCCCTGCTTGCGGGTTTTCCTTGGAAATGCGTTTTTAGTCCGCACTCCTTGTTAAATAAGAAAGGAAGGACAGGTCCCTCTGCAGCGGGACAGAGGGCTGCTCCTTTAAGGCCTCTCCTAGATGCCCTTTTCCTTTGAGATGACTATCCTCGACTCCCTCCTTGACTCCCTCCCTTTGATTTAAGAGTTCCTCTCCTGGCCCTGACAGTAAGGTATTTCTGTCCCACAGATTATAACTCACTCTGGGCTATTATTCAACTCCCAAGCCCTGGCCCTGCTGCATTTAGTCCAAACATAATATCCTTCATGCATATATTATCTGTCTCCCTATTATCTGGAATCATTTCGGAATTAAATTTCAGTCCTGCAATATTGGCTTGAAGAGCGGCTCACTTTATGGGCTAGTCAAAGGTTAGAATACCAATCAAAATAACACTGCCGATGCAGAGAGACATTTTAATATTCCAAAACCCGGTAATTGTAAAAGGACATAATATTTTTTCCCTGATTACCCCAAAGGCAACACATGTTAACAAGGCGAGGGAGAGAGTGAAAGAAATTTCAGAGTTCAGACAGCTGCACGACAGATTTAAAGGAGAAGTCATGGATGGCTGCCGCGCTTCAGCCCCTGGAGCAGGAGGGCTCTCCTGCCCGTGCCAGCGGTGTCGTGCTCCCCGGGATGCCGCCCCCAACCTCATGGTATTCGGGCCACCCATGCTCTCCCAAGTCAAGAGCCTTCGAGGGTGCTCTCACCACAAAGGAACAGAGCAGCCAGAGCTACTCTGAGATGGGCAGTTGAAGATTATCACGGCAGAAGAAACTACTGTGATCAGCTGGCCTGACCTGCACAGGCCACGAGGCTACCCCAAATTAATTCCTGTTTGAACCAGAGCTGATCTTTTTAGGAAAAAACCCTCCCTCCTGAGCTGGAGAATCCACCACAGACCTCGATAAGTTGCTCCAGTGGTTAATTATCCTCACTGTAAAAATCTGCACCTGAATTACCTCGCTTTGGCTTCCAGGCACTGGAACTGCTCTTCTCTGCTAGACTGAAGGAGCCTCTCGCTCTCGCATTTTGGCTCTCCCTTTAGATACTTAGGGATTACAGCCAAGTCTCCCTTACCCTTCTCCCCAGTAACCTAAATGGTTCCCAGGGTCTTTACTGCATGGCGAGTGTTCCCATGAGTCTTGCAGTTCTTGTCCAGTCTTCAATTTTCCAGAATCCTTTCCGACGCAGAGATGGGACCCAGCATCCCACACCAGTCAAATCAGTCTCAAAGAAAGAGATGACCCAGCCCCTCTGCTCCTACTTACCAGCACCTGTTTATAAATCCAACAGCAGCCACCTCCTAGATGCAGTATCTTCACACTTTATCGAAAATTATTTTTATGTTTTCTTTCAGGGCACTGATAAAAGTGTTAAATACAAGAGGTCTGAGAAATAGATCCCTGTGGGACCCCACTAGGAAGACATGCACTCCATGATGATTATCCATTTACAATTAAATGCTAGGAGCTGTCAGTTTGCTCGTTCTTAATCAATGTAATGTGTGCCATGTTGATTTTGTATCACTCTTGTTTCTTAATCAAAATGTCATAAGGTACCAAGTCAAATGCCTTCCAGAAGTATATTACATTGACATGGTTACCTTTATCAACCAAACATGTAGTCTCATAAAAAAAATATCAAGTTAGTTTGAAAAAGATCTAGTTTCCATAAATCCACATTGATTGGCATTATATTACCCTCTTTTCATTCTTTATTAATCAACTATGATATCTGGCTTTTCATTACTTTGCCCAGAATTAATGTCAAGCTGATAGGGCTATAATTACTTCATCGGTCATCCCATTTGCCCTTCTAAATTACTGGTACAACATTAGCTTTCTTCCAGTCCTCTAGAACTTCCCCCATGTTCAAAGACTTATTAACAGTCCAGGGCTTCTCAGCCAGCTCTTTAAAACTCCTGTAAACCAGCCGTGCAAAATGCCAACTGAAAGCCACCACTTAACTTTATGAGAAAATTGTGTTGTAACAGCAAACCTCTTGCTCAGTGATATGGCATCCTCTGCCTTTCTGTAAATACAGAGCAAAGTTATTTATTAAACAGTCATTTTGCTGTTATAAGCAATTCCTTCCATTTCCTTCCAACTATGAACCAATGCCATTGCACAGATGCTTTTATTTCCTAATGTCCACGGAAAAGACACTCTTACTCCCCTTAACCCTGGAGTTGCGCTTCTCCTTGTGTTTCCTTTCACAACTTCTCCCATTCCTCCATTCTGAGAGAGACTTTCCGAAGCCAAGAGCTCCACAGCTGGGTGTGAGGAGCCCAGGAAAGCACAGCTCCCACTGAAGGAAGGTATGACAGGGTCTCAGAGCACTCACCCATGCTGCAAACCAGCAAAGCACTGGGCACTGTGGGCATATGAGCAGCTCTTTGCAGTTAAGTGGCAACATCTATTCATGTGCTTGATGCTTTGGCCATGAAGCACTTTGCCTGAGGAGTCCTCCTCTGTCATTTCTAACCTTTCTAGGGATTTTATATTCCCTCTAGCCAGTAACTCAATAACCAGGCAATTGATAAAAATCACAGTTAGGTCCTCAAGAAGTTAGACCTCATGGAAGCAACTTCCAGGTACATGGGCCAAAAAATAAACCGTTTCTCGGCTGCACCCATTTCAAACTTCTTCATTCAAAGCACTCAAGCACTTCAGCACCAAGTGCCTGAGAAGCACTCAGAGCTCCTCCTCCCACCCCAAAGACAGAAGGAATTGTTAATTCAGAGGAGAGACAAAAAGCTGTTAGCAAATCTTTGTTTGTTTAAGATGCGTTTATTTCTAGTTGCCAAATATTAAAAAACCCCCATCCTATTACATGTTTCCTCTGTCAAATTTCACAATGTGGGTAGGTGACCTTAAAACAATTGTGCATGTGTATTAACAGTTTGCTTCCAACTATCAGCATCTAACAGATCAATAAAGGCTGGGCCTGGAAAAGGCCAGCTCTGCCATGTCACCCCCAGCATGGTCACACTGTGCTCCCCAAGGCTCCGTCAACTCTGCCTCGTTGATGCCCACAGAAGGGAAACTGCATTCCCCCCCCCCATCATTCAACCCTACCTTTCATAAAAACTCTCCTGGACTTCATGAGGATGTCAAACTAGGACCAGTTTTCTGTCACTTCTAAAGCAACCACTACTAATGTATCTAAAGACATGCTGCCCTCTGTGAACAGAAATCAGAGATGGTCAAACATGCCAGGACAGCTGTCCTGAGAAAGGGGCAGCTCTGTGATAGGTATGAAGATTGTATTTTTAAAATATTAATAAAATATCATTGGAAAAACAAGGAATAAAACAAACCTTTAGTGGTTACATAAAACACTCCTCTTATCTTTTAATCACATAACATCCAGAGAAGAAATGGAAGATCAGGACAGCATATACAGTGTTAAAAATAGCTTCCACAACCCAATTTGAGAGTCAGAGCCCGCAAATGCCTTTTTGCCAGCCCTCCGACAGGTTACACTGCACTGGAAGAGACACAATGAAGCAAGGGTATGGCAGAGGTCTCGAGTCAAGAATAACGCAAGGGAGAAGAACTGGAAACACTGGTTTGCTCTTTCACACTTTGCAAAACCTAGGCGCAAGAAAAAGATCTGACAGTAGGTTCAAAAGAAACAAAAGGACCTGCTATCTTCACACAACTTATGAATAAACAAACTATAATTAATGCGTAATTAAATAGTAAAAGTCATTGCTGCAGGATGTTGTAGAAACTGAAAGCATGAGCAGATTCAGAAAAGGATGTGTGAGTTTCTGGTAGACAGACACGGTAAAAACAGTGGGTGCTAAACACAGTGGTCTGGAGGCAGCTGCCAGCTCTCAATCCTTGAGGAGACAATTGCTGGGAACCAGAAAAAGCTGACTCGAATCATGCTCTCCTTGTTACACCTGTAAGCATCGGCTGTTGGCCTCTGGCACAGAGGATCTGGGGTTAGACCTTTGGTCTGGCCATTTTGACACCCTTGTCATCCTTCTAATCTTCTTCTTCCATGAGCTAATTGTAAGAAAATCTAGCTTCACCGCCCTTCTTCCACGTCCTCCCCCCATCAAACCTCTCTCCCCTCCATGATGTGCTCCCAGCCCAGCGGTGCTGACACTCCTGCTGCCCATCGTGTTTCCCATTCCCAGGCTTGTGGCCACCCTGCAATCGCAGGCACTGTGTCCTCAGCCTAATGCAGCGCTGGCTCCGTCCCCGCAGGGTGAGGATCCATCACAGGACCGACCATGTCGCTAACTCAAGCGGGACCTGGAACGATAAACCACAGAGGCTCCCGAAAGAGCAAAGGGAGCATGAACGAGAGCTGATCCTTGCGTTAGAATAAGCAGTAATGAATATATCCAGGCTACTTGAGGATGCTCTTGGGGCAGAAGCTTGGCTGTAGCTTGTTAACTGCAGCAGCTTTCCTTTTCACATAAATCTTGACCCACAGCCTCCTGCTTTCTGCATGTATTTCTCCACTGGTCTCCCTCGCTCCTGACATGAAGTGCACTCTGTTATTTACATCCTGAGCATCCAGCTCCAACGATGTAGCTCAGGTTCTGCACCTTGGTCCTAACCCACGGTGCCTCAGTGGATCGACATGACAGGTACATAAGGAGAACTGGCAGATGGGATGGTGGCTCTCTATCGACATGGTTTAGGGGGATATCTGAAATGTTGCAGCGTTCAAAGAAAGCCTCCTCTGCTTTCTGCTGCCCTCCCACAAGGCTGAGCTAATCGAAGTGAAGAACATGATAAACTCTCTGCCCCGAGTCAGCTCTACACTGACAGTTCACCAGAGATACAAGATCGCTCAGTGACATTAAAAATGTCAGCAAACACCGATCAGGCTTGACAGAAGGGATGCATTAGCAGGCTGGGGGGGCATAGGGCAAGGTAAAACTTCAGCAAACACGGTCAAGTGCACAGGCAGCTTTTCTCCTTTTGTCCTCCACAGAAGGCTTTTTCACAGATCCCAAGACACTGTGGCCACCATTGCAGCAGTCAGGTGTGGAGCTCACCACCACCTGCATGGCCAGATCAATCCAAAAAGGTTTGCCTGGGGCAACACAAGCATGGCAGCTAGCAGGGGCTTATTCCCATCTTCAGCTTGGCTGAGAGGCAAGTCTTGGATACTCTGAAAGAGGCCTGAAGGCACAGGGTGCTCACCTCAACTGCTCTGGCAGCACAGACGTGACAAGGGAAGGAGTTTATTAGAGAATGAACCCTGGGAAAGACCATCTCACCACCTCAGGAAGAGGGACTGCTGAGCTCTGGAGCATCCCGTGCTTTGGCAGAGGCAGCACCGACAAGGGCTGTTTCTTCAGATGATACAAAATGGAGACAAAGAGGAGCTGAAGCTGTGTGTGCATGGGCAGAGGGAATCTGAAACATACTTTGTTGCTACTGCATTACACACAGGTACACCAAGACATCTGCCTCAGGCACACACTTTTCCTTATGTAATCCCACTCTTCTGCATTGCCTTGTATTTGCAGCAGCAGTTCCCTAACTCAGTAGGAGGCCCAAAGGACAGGCAGCAGATGCAAGTGGGACCATCCTGCAGGAAGCTGCTCTCAGTCACACATGCCATTTACACTCACATGAACTGTTTTCTCGACATCTGAAACATCCAAGTTTCTGCATTATCCATGACCTAGAAATTAGCAGTTTCACACCACCAACCCCAACACTTCACTTCATGGATCAGGTCAGAGGCAGACTCAACCTAGGAGGTATTTATAAGTCAGGAACGTGCCAGAGAGAGCGGAAAAGGGGCCACCTGAGCTATGCAGGGAAGAGCAAGGGGGCTAGATAGCCGTTCATCCTTATTTGTCTCACACTGGGAGCTCACTCAAAAGAGACCAAGGTCCCATTAGGTCTGGCTGCTTGGCTCGATTTATTTTTCTAGGCTTGAAGTCCCCTGTCGTGAAAACACACAGGCAGTTCCCCAACAAGCATCCCCAGAGGGCAGGGCAGCGAGTGGCATGGAAAGATCCTCACCCTGGGGTAAGAGCAGGCCCCAGGGGAAGCAGCTCTTTAGCCACAGGACAGGAGAGGTCCCTGCTCTGTTCCCTCGTCAACCTGGGTCACTTCCCAGAGGGGCGCAGGGACCCTGGAACCACCCTGTGTGTCACAGGGCATCAGATATTAAAGAGTCAGAAAAATTTCAGATTTTTAAGGGATTAGAGGGGTTGGAGGAAGATAAAACATTTCTCCCACACATCCCCTCCCTGTATGATCTGAGGGAGATCAGAGCCTTACTTTCTGAGTAACACATCTGTAGAGGAGGACAACCCCAACCCACGTGCACCCGTTCTACACGCTCAGCCTGCTACCCCTTCAGAGAGCTGGGCAGGGGAACACTTCACTGCAACAGCTTCCCTCCTCCTCCCGCTTTTAGCTCTGTGCTTGGTACTTCACGGATGCTTACCAGCCCTCAACCTAGTACCACAGTATCTGCCGAAGCCCGATACATGAACGCCCATCTTGAATGACTGCCGCTTGCCTGGATGTCCGCGTTACGATGAATCTCAGCTGGTAACACGCTAAATCCAGGCGCCTAGAACTATGGGAAAGAGACATATTCATCCTGAGGCCCAGAGGAGGAGCACGGCTGGATCAACCTACTTCTTCGTGAACATCATGGTACATAGGGATTTATTTTTTTTTTAAATATTATTATTCTGCAGCCATCAACCTGCTGGTTATATAGCTGCTATCCATTCACCGGAAGTTTAGTGAACTTCAAATGGCGATCATTAATGGTCACTGAACTGCAGAATGCCCCAACGTGCTTTCAGATTTCATTTACCAAGGACCAGCAATCAGCCAAAAGATTTGCTCTGACAGCAGGGAAATACAAGACCCTTTGACAAGTTCAGCCGGGAATGTGCTGCCAGCATCCCTTGTTAAGTTCATGTTCTACCCTATTTGACGGAACAGATCATGCAAATTGTCCTTCTGCGGCCGCTCAGCCTGTCACTCATGCTTCCATTTAAAACAACAAATAAATAAAAGAACAAAAGAAAAGCCCACAAGTACTACGAGCTGTTTACAAGCAAATTCCACTTACTCAGACCCCTAATTATCAGGAAAAGGTGCAGAAACCCAAATAAAACATTAAATTGGATGGAGGAAGGGAATCTTACTCATCCAAAGATTTAACCAGGAGGGCTACCCCAGTTTCTCTTGTGCACAGATCCCAGCCTCTCCCCTCACCCTGCTACAGCTTGTAATCACACTTGTTCTTTTCTTCCCACTTTGATTTGTGGCTTATGGCATCACCACAGTTTTCTGTGCAGATGGAGCAGCTGTGCCAGGAGACCCTGTGGATGCACAGCAGGCTGCTCTTTAACCACCCAGAGAAGGCATGGAACAACACAAGGCACCAGACAGTAAGGTCCAAGGTATTTTGCTTTGCAAAGTGACCACTGGTTTCTTAGGTGAACGGGCTGCTGCAACAGCTCCCCTTCCCCACAGCACAAAAGGGAAATACTGATTTTTATTTGCGAATATTTCCCCAGAATTTGATCTGAAGGGAACTGAGCTCCTAGGAGCCTTACACGGCTGCAAAACAAAATAGAACACTGGGGCCAACACAACCTTTGCTGAAGAGGGGCCTCACAGTGTCCCACTATTATGCAGAGACACCGCACTGTGCCTGCCACAATGGGATTCTCCCCAGCTGCAGAACACATCCCATCAAGTACAGTAAGACTCTATTAGAGGAGATAAAATAGGGAGCCGGAGGACTCGCTCAGCCCAGCTCCTGAGAAAATAACTCATTTCAATGCAAAACAGCAGTAGTTATTAGATACCTCCTTAAAGAGGAAAGGAGAAGGACAAGGGGAGGGGGGAGAAAGGAAGACGGGGACCATGGCAGTTTGCACAAAAGTACCTTTTTCAGATTAATCCACTGTTTGAAGTAATCAGCAACCGGCAGCCCTAAGTACTGGCATTGTCCTGGTAACCTGTAAGAGAGAAGAGAGAGCAGGTTTGATTCAATCAGTGTCCTGACAACACAAACTCTGTTTTCTTAAGTGCATTTCGTTCTGAGATGGAAGAGACCCTCAAGTCTGCTGTAACACGCTGCACATCAGAAGGACTGTAGCTCTTGGCAAAAAATATCTCATGAGAGCACAGCTTGGCTGAAGACTTCTATACATCCAGCCACATCCAGGCTGCTGACACCTTTCAGACTGAATATTTTGAACAGGAGCTGTGTGCAAGCGTAGCATGCAGCTCTTCTCCACAGCGGCTAACACACAAACATGACTGGAGCATCCAGGCTGTCCTTAGCTAAGTGAACTCATCACAAATCCCTGCAAAACCATCCCACTCAGCCAGCAGCTTACAGAGCAGACAGAAGGACTGACAATTCACCTGTCATGCCCTGGTGCTTTTCCATTTGGCCTTTATAGTTAAAACACTGAATGAGACATGAGGGAGGGAAGGATGCACCAATGCGTTCATTTTTTGGGTAGTAATACAGCAGGACCAACGCTTTAGGGCTAGAAAGCAGAGGCTGTTTTCCAAGCAGGTGCTTGGAAGAAGAGAGCAGTCACAACTCTGAAGATGCAAGATGCTGCACAGTCTCACTATGGGTTTGAGCACCAGCAGCCAGAGCTGCGAGCACACCTCTCCCTTCCTAGAGTGAACCACCAGAATAGGGCTCACAAAACAGCACCAGTAAGGAAGGTGGATTGCCTGAAGGGACAGCAGGACCCCAGGATTTGGAAAGCTGTTTCTGCCACACTGTGCCAACCCCAGTGTGTTTGCAGAGGAGCTATGACGTGCCCCTCAGACAGGGAAGGCTGAGTTGCAAAGCCATGCTGCTCCAGCCAAGCCTGTGCAGGGAGATGAGTTATGTGAGTTTTCCCTGGCCGGTTTGATCTGATCAAGAGTAATTGATGGATCTTGTTCATTCACGTACTGCTGAGCACGCCTGGGGCACTGGTCACAGGATCTTTAACTGAAGCAAAGGAACATCCCAAATAAATATGTCAACTAAATAAATGACTAAATTAGAGACGTTTGTGCATGTTAAAAGCCTCAACCCCAGAAATCGGCTTTTGCAAACAGAGGGGGGTGGGGGATCTCACAACTTCCTCAGGCACTTGTGGGCTGTAGGGGAGGAGGGAAGAGCTGCGAGTGCCAGCATCAGCTGTTCAAACACCCCATCACAGACCATGTCCAGGGCAAAGTCTTCTCCCACTCTCCATAGAGTGAATAATCCAGACTGGACTTCAGACTCAAGGCTGAAATTCAGGAACAAGGTCTGGTCAGATGTGGATACAAGCTACATATACTGCCTTGAGCTGGGATGCACCATCAGCACCCCGTGCAGTACCCGAGTGCTTGGCCAAGCTCCAAACCCTCTGGTGACCAGGGCAGCATCTCTTCAGACCTACACACGGTTTCCCAAGTATAGAGATGAAGGAGGGACACAGATAATACACTTGCAGATAACGTGAGTAGTGCAGTACCAGAGTGGTTTGGTCTTGGTGCTGCCTCCATTTCTACGGGAAGAAAAGGAAGGAAGCTGGCAAACATACCCAGGGGAATCTCCCGGGAATATGTGGCCAATGGAGCGAGCACACACTGGGCCCCACCAGCGTACTGGCTTTGTGAGCTCTGCTTAGGTTAAGAAAGGAATAGACTCCCTGTGCCAAAACCAAATGCCTGGTCCTGAAAAGATGCATGTGTCATCATTTAGCAGCAATAATTTAAGTCATACAAACACATTTGAATGCAGAGGTCCAGAGGAATTTCTTTGAAAGCAGGAAGCCTGTCAAAAGAACAAGCTTGCAAGCAGCAGGGCTACGGCGATTTGCAGGGTAAGCAATGTGACTTGACAGCACGGTCTCATCTCCGGGCACGGCTCATCTGATGCTAGCACCATCGCACTGAAATAAACCACCTGGAGTCACTCCTCGCAATTGCATAGCCGTCACATAAATAGCAGCCTGGTCCATGCATTTTACAGCCATTACACATATGTCCATGACATCCCATAGTTGAACAGACCCCACCAGCCCCAAGCAGAATGCTAAGAAACCTCTTTCTCCAGGAAAGCTGCTTTCTACTGGTGCCCATATCGAAAAAGATCACAAGAAAAGGAATCATCTAAAACAAATGACCAGTCTAAATACAGACACATAATCAGTTCAACCTCGCTTAAACTGCTCACATTTAGGTAGAGAGGATAATGACAGCAGTTAGCAAAAGGTATGTTACTAAAAGCTGAGTTTCTCCTCCCAACCCAAGAGATTTTCATTAATACAGGTCTCAGCCTAGCTCCAGGTAGAGGAATAATTATCAATACAGCTAACATTTGGACAAGGCCCAGAAGAAGCAAGTACAGCATTGTTCTTGTTAGCCACAGGAATTGACAGCTAACCACCCCATGCAATGAATGGCATCTAAAGCATTTCCATCCCTGTGGGACCAAAAAGCCCAGCAAACTGGACAGTCTGGTTCTACTTCCACCCTGAGACTGATGGCAGTATGCCCTGGGCGCTGGACAGTGGGTCTTTAATTGGAGAAAATAAATGTTCCAAATAAATATGTCAACTAAATAAATGACCCATTTTTACAAACAAGTAACAACCCCAGGAACTGCCTGTGAAGCCATGTGACCTAAGGACATTCCCCCCTCCCCCTCTGTGCTTGTGCTCCCATCATTTCACGTTAGCACCAGAGAGACTTCACCAAGTTTTTCAAGCACTAGAAGACCTACACTCATGCTATAACCTGGGCAGGCTGTCAGCAGCATGGGCCAAAGCATCAGTCTACTCCCCAAGCTGGAAGATGCAGGCCTAGTGGCTCCAGGGATACAGCCACTTAATGCGTTAAATCAAAGGATTGCCCTATGGGTCTGGTCTAGTCTGGGTACACAGCGCTCCCAGCACAGGGAACCAGGGGCTCTCACAGCACAGAAACCAGGTCCCCAGATAGCTACAGGAAGGAAAACACCCTGTGATGACTCTTCCCCAGCTCCAAGCTCACTACCTGCAGTGGTCCCCCCACTCCTCAGCCTGGTGACCAGGCAGGAGTTTCTTCAGCATCTTCTCCAGGTTGGAGTGAATGAGGCACATCTGTGGCTCTCCTGGGGAACAGAAGTGCCAGGGCTTGTAAAGACGCCTCTCCATTTATTAGGGCCACCATTCACTTAGGCAGCTCATCTGGTAAACACACTTTTAGCGTGGCTTCCTGCTCTTGAAAGAGTCAACCTTGCTCACTGGGGGCAGCTTTGCTTCAGCAAAGAGCTGGGGATTCAGCCCTCCCAGAGGTAAGAGAGAAAAAAACCTGATGGCACATTTCACTGCGTTCGACATCCCATGGTCCTTCCACCTTTTGAAGGAGGTCTCGCTGCCTCGCCAAACATTGAAGCTCTCACTTCCTGGGAAAGAAGCTGGCTCTCAAAACCACCCCATCAGCCAAACACCATGGCTTCAGGTATGACTGCACTTGATAGAGAGAAACTTGAAAATGGCTGTGGGATTTTACAGCCTCTGATGCAGCTCTGGTAAAGTCTGTCCCCCCAGCAGCAGAGATGGGAGCTCACGACCTCTGCCCGCTCCCAAAATGCAGGTCCCCTTTGGGCTGTGACATCAGAGCAAGTGACATCAGGTAGCACGCTCTCCTCCACCTGCCAAGCAAGTCCCAGTCCTCCTTGGACTGTGGTCAGCAGGGGCAGCTCTGCACTATTTTCAGAGAGCTTTTATCACCCCAGACTCCAATTTTCATCCAGCCCTGCTCCTCCACGCTGCAGGGTAAATGGGGCCTGGAGATGAAGGGGATGAAAATAGGAGGCGAGGTGACATGGCTGCATTTCTCCTGTTGAAGCCGGCTCTCTCCAAGGCAGCAAGAAGCGCACAGCTCGGTGGTGATAAACGGCCTTGCTTTAGTTATCACTTTCCTTAAGTTAAGGAGAGCAGCCTAGTGATGGATGGGCTGGAATTCGGTTATCAGGGAAGGCTGTCAGCCAGAGTTGCCTATCTCCACACACATTTAGCAGGGCGTCATTATGCGATGGCATGGAGTTAAAATATGACCAAGGGTATTGAAAGAAAAAGAACAGGATTAAAAAAAAAAAAAAAGGCAAATTGAGCAACAATAAAGGAGCGTGAGGCAAGAACGTTATCGTACTAGTGACACCTTTTATCTCGGTCTGGTTAGCTAGAGCAGGGCACAAATTGGTCCTTCCTCCACTATTGTATCCTCTTGTACAAACAGAGGCAGATAAAATGTGTCACCAGTGCGATAGCATATCAATTTAACCCTAATTATCTAGGGGGTCAAACTAAGAAATAGGGGTTTCTCATTTCAACAGGTTCCTCCGTCTCTGCTCGGAGCCACCACATTAATATGGAAGGGGGAGGGGCAGCCATAATTGATTTCCGTCACTCAGGTGGTCCTGGCGTATAAAAAATTAATGCTTGATTCTCCCAACTAATCAGAGCTGGTTAATGTCCATCTGCTTCTGGGTTCAGGATGTCAGGAGACAAAGAAATTGGGCCACTTTTTACACACTGGGTGTATTGATATTGAGCCAGTTAAAAGAACAAGTCCCTCTATGGGAAAGATAAAGGGACATTAAATCCTGTTTTTTATAGACCTGGTCTCAGCCTTCCAAAAAATCCAGGCCCCGGAGACCTTTAGTTTAAGAGATGCAGAGCATTTTAATTGTGTCCCGCCAATGCCGCTGCACCGGGCTGCAAAGGAGAGGGCAGGCAGGCTCCTGCCCTGGAAATCCTTCACTGAAGGAGGGCTGGAAAGCCTGAACGAAGCTGCTTGGATGCAACAGCAACAAGGTGATAGTCAAAGAGAGGAGCTGTCAGACTATTCAGTTCAAAGCAAGGCTGGTCAAGGCATTGCTCTGGACCATGCAGCTCAGAGGTGCTGCTGTTTTGATGTAGGGTAGAATGTCTGCCAGGCCAAGAGGAAAGCTTGGGTGCCCTCTCCTCACACACAAAGCTAGTGAGGGAATAACATCCTGTGCTAAGGCACCTGAGATGTTTTAGCAGAGTAAGAGCACCATGACAGGCAGAGCCACATCTGTCTGCACTGAACCTCACGTAAACTGGAGCTAAGCTAGAAATTTAACGCAGCCTAGGTAAACCTGTACCCTCCCAAACAGGCAGCCTTAGGTTGATCCAAACTTGGTTAAAACAGTTAAGTGCCAGCCAGCAGGGTTCAATGGCCTGGGGATACAAAGGGGTGACTCCCTGTTCCAAAGCATTGAGGCTGCAGGAGCATCCCACAGAGGGGCAGAAAGCCTGGCTGGGCTTTGCCAAAACCACCGTGCTGGGCCAGGAGGGCTCCAACAGCACAATGCCACAGCACCCACACACGAGCAGAGTGCCCCAGGCACACAGCACAGCCCAAGCCACAGCCTGAGGAAGTTGAAGCATGATGACACATCCTCCAAAAAAACTCCCAAACCCCAACTCCCCCATCCCACTAATTCAAGTTAGACTGGAGCAGCTTTCCTGTGTAATCCAAGGCTTTGGCAGGGAGACATCTCCTCCCCAGGGTTGGAGTCTCTATGCCACTCAGTGCACAGAGACAAGAGCTGAGCCAGTCTCCCCTTATGCTTCTGTCCAAAGTGAAGGATGGAGGGATGAACCCCCTGCTAGACCTCTGGCACCCTGCTCACATGGCTCCTCAGCCCCACAGACCTGCCAAGGGGCTGGAGGAGCCCGCCTGCCCTTGCTTCCCACCGGATGAGCCCTTGCCGGGTGACTGCACCCTGCTGTCAGCGAGCACACCCATGGCGCCGTCCGTCTCTGCCCTCCATCAGTGCAGGCCAAACCACCCCAGCACGGCTGTACTTAAAATTCACAAGCAGTAGCTGTGGAAAGACAATACATTTGGAGAGGGTCTGAAAAGCCCTGGGCTTTCACAGAAACCCTGAGACAGGTCCCGTCTCCCTCCCTCTTTGCTTTCCTTCCACCCCCTCAGTTCTCTCAACCACCCCCAAACTTGTCACAGTGCAACAAGCCTACAAGCCACACATCAGCTTTAAATATCAGCATGCGTGAAGCAGGGACATGAGAGCAGGGAAGTGGGAACAGACAGAGCAAGCCTCCATCGCCTGTCAGGAAACACTAATGAATTTCAACACCAGCAGCCATTGCCTCAGACGGGCTGGGAAGAGGAGGAGACGGAGTTACAGCAAGGAGCCTTTGCAGGAGCAGCCTGCCTTTTTTCAAAGCCCCCTCTGTTAATAAATGTCATTGCCAGGCAGGCTGCAGCAGTCCTCAAGCTGGGATGGGGTGGGCTGGGGGAGAGACGGGCGACTGACAGTGCTCAGGATGCCGGGGCAGCGCAGCCTTGTCTTCTGCTGCATCCCCAGGCAGGAGCCAGGAAAAGGAAGCAGATGGGACATTGTCGTTGGCATGAAGCTGTCTTCCATTAAGGTCCCAATACCTAAATAACAACCTGCACAAGCAGCCATGAGTGCAACCCCAACACCCCCCAGCCCTGTTCACTGGGATGGATGGAGGCTCTACAGGAAACGGTCCTTGGGATGGGCAGAGGGATGCAGAGACATCCAGACATGCTGTCTGTGTTCCCAGCAGCAGCAAAGGGTTACAGAGCAGCCTGTCCCTTTGCTAACACAAATGCATTCCCGAGGCAGCACAGGAAGAAGCATCCAGCACAGGGCACCGCATGGCAACCGCACCGATGCACAACATGAAGGTCAATGCAAGTCTTCTTTACAAATGTCAACCTGTCATCTCTGGATATTAATGAGGGCTGACCAGCAGCTAAAATGCATCCATGCTCCATTAGTAATAAGAGAGACATGATGCAGGAGAAGAGCACACACCACAGCATGTGGAGGCACCAGTGAGTCTGAAGAGCCCGGGGAGGTGTGGTGATGCACAAGATAACTACGGCCACCCCAACTGCCCAGGAAGGAAAGCAGTTGCCACACAAACCCCTTCACTGGAGTGTGTTATCTTTTTCCATCAATCTTTAATTGGATTAGTGTAGTGAGGCCAAAAAACCCAGGCTAAGCAACGAGGCTAATACCTGGCACTTTCAGACTTTCCTTTCTTTTTCTGTGATGCCTATTCTGGACAGCATTACTTTCTCTCTCTACCAGGCATATTCCTGCCTAGGAAGCTTAAAAGGTAAGCTGCAAGCCTTGGGACTCACAGCAGCACTAGCTGAAATGGCTGAGCACCCACCACCCATGCTAACAGCCAGATCCCTCTTCTCTAAATTTTTGCTGGGCAGTAAGAAGTTTGGGAGAATCTCAACACCCATGCTTTCCAAGCAGCTAGCCTGCAAATGGAAAAGGCTGTTACCCCAGATTGCAACCAGAGCAATGTATACACTAGGAAAATAATTCTGCCATAAAAAGCACACAGGGCAAGTGGCTTGTCGTGACTCGCTCGTCCTGCAAAGCACTGTGTGCCTTCCACTGCCATCAACCTTAATGAAACATGAAGGCATTTAACACCATGCGAGATCTGGCCCTTTTATGGGTATATGTCTGTGCATCAGCTAGATGCTGGCAGAGATGCTATCTCAACATTAAAAGCCAGGCTGTAACACAGCAGGTATTCAGCCTCCAACAGAAGATGTTCATCAACAATTGCACACACATGAGGCTACAATAAATCTATGTGCTACCGCTTAACAGCTTCTCTTAAAAAGATTCATAGCTCTATTTACTGGGCCTGATTCTGCTGCTATGCATGTGGGAGTAAACCTGGAGTAACTCTACCTGGAGTTAGTAAGTAGCCAGTGAAAGTAGAATCAGAATTGCGCCTTTTTATTTTTAAATAACTACTTAAATTACCATGCAGGAAACCAGAGCTTGCTGGCTCCATGGTTCAGCTGAGGTTAGGAGTGCAGCAGGCAGAAGCTTTTCAGTCCTCCATACTGAGTCCTCCAGATGGGTGAAGGGGTAGAGCAAATGCTCTCACCATCCTTTCCAGACAGAGAGGACGACTGGGTGGACTTCCCTTTGACATCAGAAATGCATCACGCTGCTCCCAACGAAAGAGAAACTGGAAAGTCTCCAAGGCTGAGGTTGCCCACTACAAAAAGTCCTGAAAAACAGATTTCTACACACAAGCTTGCTGTGACAGTCCATCTGCTTACTAAATACAACATTATACAGCATCTTATGAATAGGAGTGTAGAAAATTGGATACTGTGTACATCTACCATACAGGCATGTTCCCAGTGAAAGTCACCCATCATGACCGCAGGCTGCAGCAGGTGAGCTTCCAATTTGTCATCAGAAAAAACTATTCACCATGCAGGTAATAAAGCACTGGAACAGATTGGTGGGGGAATCTCCTCCCCTGGAGACATTCAGACTCATCTGGAGAAGACCCTGAGCAACCTGATCTAAGTCTGAAGTTAGTTCTGCTTTGAGCAGGGGGCTGGATTAGAGATCTCTAAATTATTCTGTGATTCACGCTGCAGTGGAGTCTGATTACAAACGCAGAGCGTGTCCTTTCTCCATCTATATGGTCTCTTATGAAGTCTTTCATACAGACACTAATTTAGAAATTGCCTGGTTCTCTGCATACTAGCTGTTTTAAGAGGGAACATTCAGACTCCTGCTGCAGAATACTGTAATTACACACTGAGTAAGGGAGTGTATCTGATGCAATGGATGCACCCACAACACATCGTGTCTAAGCCCCCTCAAAACCAAAACATGCACAAAAAGTAAGCTAAAATTAAACGTGCTTCTCCTCCCACTGCACAATTCCCATTGCAGAAGTACTTCTCCCCAGGAAACCGGAGCATGCAAGAGCTAGAGCAAGGCACTGCTCTACGACTGAGAAGACACATCCTGTTCCAGTCCTTCCCTAGACCTGCTGTACGACAGGCAGGAGGAAGCCTTGCCTCTTCCACGCTTTGCCTGTCCAGACCATTTAGTGTATAAACTCTTCAGGACAAGGGCTTCTCTGCTATGAGTCATAAACTGCTTAGCGCCTAATGGTAAAGCCTATAGACGCTTAACATAATACAATCATGTCACTTAAAGGCCATTAGTCTGCAGTCTAAACAGCACTTTTCCAGTCACAAAAGGGACCTGCCAACCTCAGGAAGGCAGGATAAGGGACATGGGTGGCCAGTTGGGTCACTGGACTTGCAGACACCCGATGTGAAGCCCCAAGCTTCCCGACAGAGCCCAGCCAAGCGGCACAGGGGAAAGCCATGGCATCTCTAGCAATCAAAGAGCTTTATCTTTTGGGCTTTCTTGAACCACTTGAATCAGCTGAAAGCCCCTGCCAGCCAGGTGAAAAACCTCTCCACCTCCAGCCACAGCTGTACTGCTTGCAAAGGGGCAGGAGCCCTTCACTCACACAGAGGGCCTCTAGCCTTCTGCATCACCTCTCTTCCTACCCACTGAAGCAGATCATTTATATACAAGAAAATATGCCATTCTGTCTTGTGATGCCCTTTCAACCCCTTTTCTTTCCTGGCACCATCTCTGCCGCCCTCTGGCACTACATCATCCAGGTCTACTCTCTCAACTGAATTCTGTGACTGCCTTTTCTTCCCTCTCCCCACTAAGGGGAAGACAGAAATCCTGTAACAAGCCAGTGGGATGGGGTAAACCCCCTTCCTGTCCCCTCCGATGATACCCAACCCAAAATTACATGCACAACAGCTCCACGGGCTCTTGGCACAGCCTTTAGGCTGGCAGCAGCGGGGAGCCTGGCACGTTGTGTAACAGGGTCAGAGCACAGGTTTCTGTGCAGCTGCAAATTACATCTGCACAAGGGGAAACAAGTTCATCTTCTCCTTGTGGGGAAAAGACCACTCCCCACCTCCAAGCACAAGCTGCCATTAGTATTTGCTTCGCCGGAGAGAAGGAGCAGCGAATCCTCCAGAGCAAAGGACAAGTGCAGCAATTAGGATGCAGGGGCTGCGGGAGCTGTTTAACAGCACGACCCGGAGGTCAGTGCCGCAGACTCCCAGCCCTGCATAAATATTGTATGAGTCGGGGAGAGGGGTTGTTACAGCCACCCTCAATGCCAGCCCTCCCCCCTCCATCACCACTCTGCATCTAGCTAGATACGCCAGCAACATTATTTACAGATGTGACAGTCAGGAAAATCACTTGAATAACTAGGGGAATGGGAAACAGGGCTGCTTGGTAGAGCAGGCACCTGGGAGTGGGCTCCTACCCGCACCTTCTGCTTCCCCTTGCAAGGTGCTCCTCTGCACGAGTAATTGCCAGACAGCACAGCCTGTTCTCAAACCGGAGGATGAAATGCCACCAAGAGCAAGGATGGGAGGCTGTGAGCTCCCCACTCAAAGGCTGCCCAGGGGGTTGATTATCAATGCTGCTGAATGACACTTCAGGCAGCAGCTGCTTTCCAGCTTCCTATCAGTATCTCTGCTAGACCCTCCCTTTGGATGGAGCTTTATAGCAATATGAGAGGCTTTATAGAGAGCTTCCCCTCAGACTCTGCCCATGTAGCTCTGCAGAAGGGTGTCTACTCCAACACAGACACAGTGGCCTCATCCCTGCTGGGGCTCCTCCAGCTGCTCTGTTTGGCACCAACCACCTTCTTCACCTGTGACCTGCCTGCTGTTTGTTCTCTGAAGGATCATCTTCACCTGCAGCTTCAGCCACACTGATCGACATCGTCCCTACTGCATCCTGGAAGGGCCCCTCGTTCCTCTGCCACTTTTTTTGCTGGAGATACCAGTCGCCTGCACATTTGCCATGATGCTCTACACAAATACAAACCTACCTTCAGGTTCACTGAGACTGGAGGCTCTTGAGGACGAGGACGCAGGCCGTCCTCCAACTTTACCAGCAGCCTATGAATTCCTAGGGGCACACCACTAATAAACATTACTGCCCTGGGCAGCACACAAAGGCTGCAAGATAGAAAACACAGCTTGGATGTGCTTCCACCCACTATACCACCCCAGAAATTTCTCTGCTGCTTTGTGGCTAGCTGCAGAATCCAGAGAAGGCAGAAGCCCGGTCTTACCATTCTCAGCTTTCCTGAACTCACTGTGCAATTAATGGGCTTAATTATTGATGGCAAAGGCAGAGAGGGGAGGAAAGAAAGAAAAAGCCAACAAGAAGGGAATGATGTGGGGGTGGCGGGCGCCAAAGGTCTCCAAAGATCTTCCCTCAGCCTAGAGCACAGAAAGAACCCGTAGCCGCTCTGCCGCTCCCACGGCCCTGCTCTAATGCTCCCTGACATGCCTCTGAAGACAGCGAGCTGTTTGCAGTCACCACCGTGATTTGTTAGTAATTATTTTCACGGTGTCACATTGCTGTCACTCTCTTAACAAAGAGACAGGCAGCCCGAGGCTGCCTGCGAGAAAGAACCAGCAGAGAAAAGGAATTGTCAGGCACCCAGGGATCCTCTTTGCTTCCCGGGTTTCACAACCAGAGTCCTTACCAGCTTCTGAAGAAACTTCTGAGGAGAAGTGGCAAGTCAGAGTTATCTCCCATGCTGGTCACAGCAAGAGAATTAATTACTTAGCCCCCTCTTAATGTCACCTTACCTGTAAATCCAGTGCAAGACCCAGGTGCTTAGAGCCCCTTAAGCCAGAGATTTGCTTCAGGCCTGCAGCAAACACAAAAAACTTTGGCAATTGATGACTTTTAGCGCTCTCCTTGCAAGCTCCAATTTCTTTTCATGTGGTCTTGCCATTAGACCGTGCTTCCCAAGCATGGCAACACTGATGACAAAACCCTGCCTAAACCTATCACCTTCGCACACATTAACCCTCCACACCAGCCACGTGTGCTCTCCCCACACCACTCTCATTAATTCCAGCACACTTCTGTGCTCTGCAAGGCAGTAACATTTCACTTGGCATTTCGTAATGCTGGGGACCTCGGCAGCTTCCTCACACCTGAAATACACAGCCTAATGGCTTGATGTCTCTGTTTTCTCATATGCAGTGCGGTGACTTGACAAGAACCTCCCCTTGAACCACCTCCCATCCATCCATCTATCCATCCATCCATCCATCCATCCATCTCACACCTGCTGTGCAACCACAACCATCCATCCTTTGGCTGACTTGTCAGTCCAAGGTAATCACTCCTTTCCCAGTAAGTGTGGAGCTTGCTTGGGCCCCCAAGGAATGGAAGCTATTTTGTCACCTGAAGTGTGACACAATATAAGGATATAGAGATGAAAGACTGAGACACCTGGCCAGCCAGCCCTTAAAGCACCCTTGATCTCTATGCAGAAATCAAGTGGACTTCCTCCACAGCAATTCAGTTTGAATTACTCCTGGCAGAAGTGTTCTTCTCCCTCCTGCTTACTGACGGTGCACAAGGGTCAGTCCCTGCAGCTGCAGGGGGACTTGGGTATTAATTCACCCTCTTAGCACAGGGAGAGTTTGGAAATACTGAGCTTCACAGTCTAAGCAAAACCCTCCTGCAATTAACTGCATGGAAGAGCACTGACTCAGAGGGCAGCTCCTTTTCAGGGGTCCTTTTAATAACCAAGAAATGGCACATACATGCTGTGAAGAATTAGGATCACCATTGGGAAGCTAAATGGTCCATAAAATATAACAGTTCTCTTCAGAGCTGGGAGCACAGCGAGCTGGAGGAGAGGTCTTGGCAACCTCCCACCAGCCTCCTCCCTCCACCCGGTTTGCAGGGGACACACGTGCCTCCAGGCAGGGACAAAGAGCTGAACTCAGCTGGTGCCCAGACACCTCCAGCATGCTGGCCGACGGTCAGCACCGAGACCTGGCTCAACACCCAGATGGAAAAACTGAAGCAGGGAAATTAGAGATGACCAAGAGGCACCTACAGAGGGAAGACGAAGGGTCTCCCAGAGTATAGGTGCTGGGCTGAGCAGAGGAGAAAGCCCTGCTTGAAGAGAGGCAGACAAAGCTGGTGGGACCAAGGCAGGACAAAGTTCTGGGTAACATGAGCTTCCTGCACACAGCCCTGCCAGCATATTGCACTGCTTCCTCAGTCGTCTTCCCCCAAACTCCTTTATTCTGCTCTTCCTTCTAGTACCACCTCCACATGCCTCACATCATTGCTAACACCTGGTCCAGAGCAATCTCTGAGCGCAAGATGTCTTTGGGATGCCAGGCTGAGGGCAGCACCCTGGCCAAACACACAAAGAAGGGTGACTCCAACGTGGAACGGACTCAGCTCAAAAAGTTAGTTTGCAGCTCCAGCATCATCCCAAGAGTCCTGCACACACCCAGATATCCGCTCCTCAGGATATGGAGAGTTGCTGGACAAGGCACACGAGAATACGCTGGAGGGAAAATACCAGGGATGACCTCAAGATGGCCCAGTAGGTCTTTGCCAGCCAGGAGCTTCAGGAGGAAAGGGACTGAACCCATCCAGGAAAATGGCTCCCAACAGGAAACAAACATGCAAACAAAATAAAATGCTTTTAAGAAAGCTACTGATTTACACAAAGCTGGCAGTATTTTTCAAGCAGAGATCTCCAAGCAGAGAAGCCATGAGAGCATCACTCCGAGCCAAGGCACTGGGAGGGCAGCACTGGAGCCAACACACAACTGCTTTGCTTCGGCTGGGAAGTAGGAAGAGCTGGGATCCAAAGGGAGACAGCTGACATTTTGGCCCCAGCATGAAACACTACAGCTGTCTAATGTTAGAAAAATTAAACTTTTTGAAGTAATAAAGAAAATTCACACTTTGTGAAGCTAATCCTATTTTTCACACATGCTGCAGACAACAAAACTCAGATGGCAAACAGCCCTCCAGTGGCTTATCCTCTGTAGTCCCCAAGCCAACCAGCTTTCCAGTTCCCCAGGGCACAGGATAACCACGATGCTGAGTTGCTATTAGAGGGCTCTCTCACACAGGCAGAGACCAGGGTGTGCTTTTTACCAAATATCCATTATAGATCCATTGATTTTGAAACCGTTTTGCCTGAATTCATTATAACACTGGACACAGAATTCACCTTAGCAATTCCTGCTGTAGAGGGAATTATAGTTCCTTACTGTATGAGCAGATGACACTGAGACCGATGGCTTCCATTCAGCTCAGTGCGACTGTTTCCAAACACAGCTTGAGCTAAGTTACCCGGGGATGGAAAATCTACCTTCTCCATTCATTACCCCATCCCAATGGTTCAGTGCTGGAAATAAAGTACTCGATGCAATACCTGTCTCATTCTCCCCTACACTATGAATTTATTTCAAGTTTCTCCACCATCTTTCAAAGGAGCTGTTTCCAACTCCTTTGGTCCTAATTCCCAGGCAGCAGAGTCCGTGCTCCCCAGAGTGCGTCGGGCATCACAGCTCAATAAATCTGTGGCCACTGCAGCCCTGACTATGACAGATATCTTTGCTATGAAATGCCAGACAAGTAGCAGACCTGAAGGTGATAGTCCATTGCATGATGATCCCTGTGCAAAGATTTCATGTCCAAAGCTTAACCCAAAGGCATTCCCAGAGCTACACATCTCAGGCAACGTAACTTGCAGAAGCTCATGCAACCAATGGATTTCAAGCAAAGGCAAGAACAGGAGACAGCCTGGGGAACCACTGTAGAAGGATAACAAAAATCAAGTGTGCTATATTCATTTCAAATAAGAGTGAACCGAGTGGGAACCTTAAGATCCAAAATTTGTTTTGCATAAGTGATATAATTTCCTTTAAAAACAAAAAGCTGGACTGCAGGGTCGCAGAAGTGAATGGGGTCAGTGCTACTCCCTGTAAGTGCTACAGAAGAGCATGCTCACAAGGCTGCCTTGCTTAGCTCTGGCAAAGCACTTTAGGATGTAATTACATGAACGACTCCATCAGCAAAGCTGATTCGAAAGGTTCCTGACCCTGGATACTCAGTCCCGTCCCTGCACTGTAGTTCACACCACCCTCTTCCTTCAGCCAATGTAACCATGTGAAGAGATACACCATAGACTTGGTCAGCAAAATGATCCCCACTAAAAGCAACAACAACAAGCTAACCCAAAGATCTTAGCTGTAAAGCAATTGGTTTTGTATTTTTAAATGCACATTACTATGTTATTTCTGTTACCAGCTCTTTCTTGTTACTCTCAAAGCCACCCTCTGAACATACCCCGTGCCCTGCTGCCATGCAACCAGCCCACCCCACACCTTCTCCTGCCTCTCCCCTCGGCTACACCAGTGGTCCCACTCACTCCATTAAGTGGCTGTCTGCAATTTCTCCCCCAGGCAGACAGACCAACCCCCTCCTAGTCCTGTGATAAAGAACAGCATGCACAAGGGACACCAGCACCATCAATCCTTCTTCATTCATGACCTAAGGCTGATCTCAAACCAAGCCTCCAGGACAGAAGGCTGGAAAGACCAACCCATTGCCACACTCGGAGCTGGTCTAAGAAGGCAAGCATCTTCACAGCCTGTGCAACTTCCAAAGAAAGAATTAAAACAGTAAGATAAAATTAAGCAATGGTATAATTTACTGCTTAGAATTTACTAATATGCAACCTAGGAAGAGCACCAAAGGCTATAAACATTTCAAGACACTTCACTGTTTTATCACTATATTAGAGAGTACTTGCCTTTTAACGCTTATTAAAGAAAATAAAAAACTTCTGAGCAGTAGTTTCCTGTAAAGATATAAATTAGCATGTTCTGATCGGCCACAATAAGTGCAGTAAAAGCATCTTCATGTCGGAGGTACACAGACCAAAGCCTACATGCACGTTTACCTATGTTCAGTGTGTTTGCAGAATGATCCGAATCTGGAAGGAGAAGGATTAACTGATGCTCTTGACATTAAGATGCAGGTCTGAGAGTCAGCATATGTGGCATCAGCTCCTTCCTCTGCCTCTGCCTGTTTGCATGACCATAGGCATATCACTTAACCTCACCATATCTCAACTCTTTACCTATGAACACACAGTAAAAATGCTTCTTCGGTTGCCAAGATTAATTCGCATTGTGCTTAAGAGCAGATAAACTGGTTCCATACACGGAGGCAGGCAATTTGACATTTCAGAGGAGATAAACCACACTAAAGAGCTTACATTACAAGGGCTCAACCCTGGCAGAAACTGACTACCTTCTTTCTGCTAAAACTGTCTCCTACAGTCAGCAGCTCCCTCAGCCCTTCAGAGGCACGTTACCCTCACCACCCAATGCCGCATCAGTGCAATTTGCTTAATCACTAGTGACAGTTCCATCCTAGGTGCAGGATGAGGTCCAAGCACTAAAGCAGACTACACCAGGTGTCTGAATCTGGCCCTGGCGCTGTTAAACTTGGAGGATAGCTCCTTGCAACAGGCTAAAGGAATCCTCCTGCTGAGCACTCGGAGGCCCGAGGACCGTGTGCCTAACGAGGCTGTATCCCCACTCATATTTTAGCTTGGCAGCTCTGGTGCTCCTTTCATCTTTTGCTTCAGGTAGCTCTCTTTAATTAATAACATTTCTGTGTCGACACAGGGAACTTTCCACCCAGAATGAATGGCCCTCTCTCATTAGAACCACGGCTTGTCATGATGTATTCAAGAGCAGGAGTGTGATTCATTCCCTTGTCTGGGAACGAGGGGTGTTGCTGGCGGGTGGGGGGGGGAGAAGAGTCTCTGTAATGAGTGACTGATATTTGCTGAAGTTGATATGCGACTCTGTCGGCTTGAACTGCCTTGTCAGGACAAGCCTTCAGAAAGGTGATGTTCCTACTCAAGAGGTTTTCCTCATTAAAGAAATTGCATCTTAACAAGAGGGAAGAGGAGGGGTGGCAGGAGAGCTGCTGTCTCCCTGACTCCAGCCTGGTTCACACACACCGAGCACTGAAAGCCCGTTGATTCAGATGCAGCCAGTAGAGGTTCAGTGCTCCATTTCTGAGCCCTCTCGTGCAACGGGCTCTCTCTGGCAGCAACCAAAACCCTCCAACAGGGACTCTCCTTATCGTAGTGCACCACACCCATGACAAAGCCTTTGGCAGCATGGCCGAGGAGCTTGACTCATGCTGAACCTCCATAAGCCCTTCCCAGATGCTTGGTGTCCTCTTCTGGGCACACAGTTCCTTGTGACTAGTGCTCTCTGTTGTCAGAGGGAAGCCAGACAAACAGCTTTGTGATCTTCCAAGAAAGCTCCAGCGTTCAAGGGAAATCAAGTCTGTAGCTACACAGTGCCTCAATTCCCTGAAGATCCCTGAGCAAAGAAGAGGCTTCATAGGTCCTTTAGCAGCTGAGTTTCCATCCTGAATACTGCAGACTCAGTGCTAGACACCATCAACAGAGAGCAGTACCTTGACAATTGCTACTCCTTGGGTACATTTCTTTGAGCTAGGAGTGCTACATATACTGCAACTCCTGGCTTTGACAGGGCTATTTGCTCACCTTACCCCATATCCACCACTGACAGGCTTGTACATTGCTCCTCTTTGTCCCAGCCACTGCCTCCCATGCAGGTTGCTCACCCTGCTGTGCCTCCCAGTGCCCTGGTACCTACCAGTGGCACCCGCTGGAAACACTCACAGTAGACAGGCCTGTCTAGAAGAGATCATGCCTCACTGCTTCAACAGCACATGCAGACAGAAGCCAAACTAAATGCCCAGGTCATTGCTGGAGAAGCCAGGAACAAGGCTGCATGGTTTCCCACCAGCAACTGAGCTAAAGAGAACCGAGGACAGGAACTCCAAACTACATGAGACACTGAGTAAGAGGACCACAGCTTGCTTCACAGGCAGCTGTGCAGGCAGCTCTCATTTCTAAGGAAGCTGAGAAAAGGAGCAGCAGAGCTAGGAATGGACCTGCCCAAAGTTGCTGCTCCCTAAGCCAGGGAGCGCTGCACTCACCTCATTGTCCTGAATTCCTCTGGAACTCAGTGGGGTTTCTACCACACAACGCTTCCACCAACACACCCCTCCAAATGTGGACAAGCAGCACCACCTCCCTTCCCACAGCCCCAGTGCCTGCTGTGCCCTGTGTGTGTTCTCCACATGGTAGCAAAGGGCACCAGCTACACCACAAGTCTTGCAGGGAAGCATGGGGTGATTCCATGGAATACATCCTGGATGTTCCACATCTCTGAGGCTCTATCTCCCTGTCGGAGTGGCCTTGTTTCAGCTTTCTGCCTTTCCTCTTTAAAAAGAGATGCTCAGTTCTGCTTTGCTAAACCCTATTTGGCAATGTGTCTAAACACACGCAAACTTAATTAGTTCAGGAGGGAGACTCGGCATTTGTGGTGACGGATAAAAGTAATGGGAAATGAGACAAGTCAGAGCTGGCAGGGAGTCCTCACTCAAGCCTCATTCACTGGCACGGCGCTAATCAGATGTGACGCTACATGCTGCTGCACCCAATTGGCGACGGAGCGGCGTGATGTGCTACTCACCAAGCGGCTACAGCCAGGCTCCTGCTATCCATGTGGTTAGAAACATGAAATGTATTTTCTGCTTTGCCCTGGAGATGCTTCAGGATTGAATTCTGAAGTTAATGGTTTAAAAAAAATTTTTAAAAGGAAGAGGGAGAAATGAACCACTCACTGCAACCTCATGGCCAGGAGTGGAGTCTTCTTTTCCAGCTGACTAGTAAGGCACAATCCATGCGAGAGACCACTGCAAATGGTGAATCGAGTACCTCTGCTCCAGAACTGCAGGTTCTGCTGAGCCAGCTCACCCCACAACCCCTACGACTCACCAGAAATGGGGCTCATCTTTACCTCTATTTTCCCACTGTAGAACTCTGAAGCAAACAAAAAAAAAGAACAACCAAAAACATCCAGAAGGTTGCCCACTCCATACAGACATCAAGTTAGGATGCCATTATCTGGAAACCTTGCTATCCCTTCGTGAAAGCGATGGAAAGATGGGCTTTGAGCACAGATAACTCTGTTCCTCACAGCCATCACCAAAAGCAGTAAACTGGAGTCTCAGAACAGCGGTAAAGAACTGAGAAAAGAGAACAGATGAGAAACAGAAGTTTAGCACATCCCTGCAGCTGTCTTGGTCTGGTCTCTAATAAAAGTTTAAACATGATATATAAAAAAAATAAGCCTCACTTAATTTAAACCAGTAACACAGGAGTTGGCAATATATACCAGCTCTGGACAAGGCTCCAGCAGAGACCCAGATTTTGACTCAAAAACTCGCATACCACACTCCTGTCTGGAGCATGGCAAATTCCTCATCTCCACTTGTGCTTGTGCTGATGCTTCAATCCTCATATCTCATGTCTCACTAATCACACCAAGAAGAGGCAAGGAGCTGCCACTCTACAAAGACCACTCTGCAGGGAAGAACTGGTGCTGATTGCTCCCAGGCTGTGTTTATTTAGGCTTCCAAGTTGGGGAAACCAATGTCACATGGAAAACCAAGTAACACTACTAACGAGTTGTGGATGTCAGTTTAACATTGGATGTGTCAAGCCCATGCTTCACCAGTGTGATAACAACAGGAGTTTTTACCCAGTGCTCTGAGGAAATGAAAAGCTGGAGTGAGATTACAGGAAACCGAGTGAATTCAGCACAGTATGACACTGATCTGCAAACACCTTACAGATTAGACTAATTAATTCTTAGACATTTAACTCCGCTTTTTTAAATAACATTTTTATGTTGGTGGTCTAACAAAACACGCACATACGCTGACACTTGCAGATCCCAGTGCAGGTCCCCACCTGGTACTCTCCAGACACAGTTGCCCAGCTGATGAAGATAATCTTAACGATAGGAACACCGATGAAGCGTGCCAGACTTGGCTTGCAATCTCTTTCCGAACTGTGTGATTCACATCCAGTTGGTGTGCCAAGATGACAGAGAGAAAGCTTTGCATGCGGAGGTCAGGTAAGGACCACTGCTTGATTTGGGTGTACAGAAACAGAGTTCCACATATAAAAGGGAAAACATCACAAAGCTCCAATTTAAACCTTTCTTGGGGTTCTGACAGGATTCATTCACTACAGGGAATATCCTAGGCAGTGATCTTGCACTATGCCCAGCACCCATCTGTCTTCTTAAACAACCTTCCACTCCCAATTACGCACAGCAAACAACAATTTCCCTAAGAAACAAAGACTGGGGACAGTCGGAGGCTTTTAAGGACAAAGACTCACACACTACAGGCAAGCATGGAGCAATAAAGCGCAGAAAAATCTCCCTCCCCTTCCATACTCACATCACTTTCAAATCCCAGTCTCCACAGGTCACAAAAATCGACTTGACGCTGGGATCTAAGAGGCCTTCCTTCGCCATCCACTCGTCAACCCTCTGAAAGGAAGGCAAGAAAAAGGGATGAGTTTTTCAGAGACAGGCCGAGCCACAACAGTTAAACTCAGATAAGCTGCTTGCAATCAAGAGAGAAGAAAATTGTGATCTTATCCATCCTCTCCCTCTCTCTCTTCTCTCTCTTCTCTCTTTGCTTGCCATCTCAACAACAGCACGTTTGGACCTTTGAAGATTTCCGATAGGAGACATCAGGCAACCAGAGCAGAGATGATCTTATCAGACACCACAGCAGCTCTGCTCGTGGAGGGATGAAAGTTGTGCAGTGTTAATGGGACAATACAACTGCACTGTTACCTGGCATTCCTCCTCCACTTTTCCTTCCCCTGCACCAAATGGGCTTGCAGTGAGCGTAACTTGCGTCCCCTCCAGTGAGGGGAAAACACGGGCATCCTGGGATGGCATCCCTCACCTACAGCATTCCTCACATGCTCCAATTCATACAACTCCAAGGGGATATGGGAGAGGGGGTGAAATGTAGGGGCTGAGCACACACAGGCAGTATATGGCAGTAACAAGCAAAGCCACGTGTTCCCTTCCTCTCCAGCCTGGATCTGTCTTTCCTTCTTACAGTTCTGAGGAGGTGCTTGTTCAGGGTACAGTGTGGATTTAAAGTGAATCCACTATTCCTGATAAACTTCCCATAGGGCAGATGTTCTGGATCCACTTTAGAAATGGGGCATGTTAATCTGGAGGATGCACATCCACCTTGGGGATTAACCAGGAGGAACTAACCTAGACTAAAACCCCTGCATAGGCACTTTTTCCAGCTAGAACTAGCAAATGATGTGCCCAAAATCTTCTGGTGGCAGGTGACAGGCAATCAGCTGCTACTATGCAGCCTCACTAGCAGCATTTCTGGTGCTTCAGCAAGAGAAATCCCCCCTCTTTTTCCTCACTCAAGACCTCCTGTCCTGAATAAACTCACATGCCCCAGAAGCTGCCTGACCCGAATCTCATTTTAACCTAGAAACATGTTGCTGTATGAACACCCTTTCAGTCCAAATAAAAAAAAAAAATCTACAGAAATGTTTCCACACTCTAAGAAGCTCCCATAGAAACAGAATGAACCATTTTCTGTAATACTCCAACAGCGATGTACATTCACCCGTCCAGGCAAAGAGGGCTCTCCCTCCTGGGGAAGCAGGTACAGGCATCCATATGCTTACGGACATGCACCACTGGTACGTGCTCTCTGGAGAGCACCAGGGACTGGGGAGAGTTGGGAGTTTGCAGACTGGGGAGAGTTGGGAGTTTGCATGGATCTGAGATGTCACCTCCACAGAGCACCATTTTCAGCCTCGTGTAACTGCTGCAGCCTTTCCAGCCGAGGACGGCACTTCTTTCTGCGACTGATTGTACAATGTCCCTTTGGAGTAAAGCTCGCTGCAAAGCAGGATCCAGCCTCTCAACCCCATTTTTGCTTCCCTTGGGCTGCTGGGATCTTACAGCCAGCCCTGCAGAAGGCTTCCTGGAGCGAGGAATAGCAGCGGTAACCTTTCTAAACTCCCTGATGTGAGCGCCCATGAAGTGCTGTCTCCATGGAGGGTTTTAAAGCCTTTAATTTGATTTCCTCACATAAGCAATTGTTGCAATTATTCTGATTAGGAACAATTAGGTAACACAGCAGTGGAAATCCTGACAGAGACAATGCATCGAACAGCAACCTGCAGCCCAAGTGGGCTCTGCTTGAGGAGGTTTCCTTCACTATTTGACTACCAACAAAAGCTATTGATGGAGAAATACTTCCAAGCTAATTAAGCCCTAAATGCTGTAGGAATTCAACATTAAGCAGATGGCATTATTAGGGCTATATCTGCATTTGCACATCCTCCAGATTAGATTCTAGAGACATTTTCTTTCTATACTACATGTATTATTGAGCATTTAAACAGGTAGAAAAAATTAATTTAATAAATTGCTGAGGGAGGGGAAAGAAAATGAAGGCAGAAGCTCCCAGAGCAGTGGTCTTGAGCAATGTCTTGGTGCTTTAAAACTGGCTCAAGCAAGAATCGCCTCTCCTCCTATCTACTGGCAGGAGTTTGGATATCTTGTCAGCACCCTTGACATGAACAGCTGGAGATGACAGATCAATGGTTCAATACTCTCAGCAGCATGTCACCAATGTGACAGCAAATGTTATTCTAATGAAGCTGTAATCATAGTCAAATTACGCGGTTCGATTCTCAGCAAGGGGAGGGTGCAGGGAAAGAGATGAAGAGGGGACGACAGGACCAGAGGTCAGAGTTCGGGAACTGAAGGTTACTCTGCTTACCTCAAGCACTTGCTGGAGGCTCGGCTGCCCATCCACCATGCCTTGAATAATCCCAGTCAGCTGAAACGAGAGACAAACAGAAAGCAGGTGTCAGAGCAGCACTCAGAAGATCATTAGAGAGGTCTCCTCTCCTGTCCATTTCGCTGCAACCAAAACATCCTCCTGTGACCCACGTGGACATTGCTGAGGAGCCAGCCACAGCGGAGTGACCCTGGCAGCTCCACAGCCATGGGCAAGGGCACAGCTTCATCCCAAACACAGAAATGTAGGGGGGCTCCTACCCACACCATAAAACAGCAAATTCTGAGCAGGGCAGGATCCATTTGGGGAGCAGTGGTGCTCTGCTTATTGTATCAGCACGATGCCCAAAACACTGCCCTTTTTCAACATGCATTTCACCAGTTTTGATGTTGCCCTGACTTACAAAGGCAGCGGTAACTACTGGGGTCTCTGGCCATTCCCCTGCTACCACGGTGACCCCAAAATTGCACAGTGTTAGATGAACAGAACAGACCACTACTGGTAAGTCAGACCCAGAGTGGACCCAGTCATCTTCCCCTGCGCTGGGCAGCCAGCACACGCACTTTCCCATAGTCCATCACAGCATCCCTCTGCATTTCAAAATTGTATTTAAAAACAACTGAATGAAATCTGAAGAAAACCACTTTCTTCCAGAACCGTGGTCTACTCTGTTTTTCAGGAGGTTCCTTAGGAACAGGTCCTGACAACAGATAGTCCTACTGACTGTACCCGGACTGCTTGGCTGTTTAAAGCTAGACACACACATAAAAAGATGCAGTCTCATGGGCCTCTGCCTGTGTCTGCCCAGGATAGCTTGAGGCACATGGAAAATAGATAATTTTTCTGTCTGCCTTCCAACTGACAAAACTGTCTTTTAACATATTGAATATCGGAGGTCAGTAGCTGGCCATCAATGCACCCAAGTAATTAAAAAAATCATTATTAAAACAAGTGCACACTACAGGATTTCACATCATATGGCACTTTCCTGAAGCTACATATCTCACACATTTTCATAAAATAAAGGTCAAACACAGCCTAGGAGCATGCCCTGCTGTCTGCACATGCATGCAAGCCTCCACAAGTCATAGCATCCAGTCAAGAGGTGCTGACAGCCCCACCACCACCACCCAGGAGTAACTCTTCTACACAGACCAGCTCAACATACTCATAAAACATAAGCCCTCTCACAAACCACAGGGCTCTGCTTTTTTAAATGTGTGGCAACTGAAAGAAGCTCAATGGTTTCTACCTCTCTATTTCTTTGGCTGCTTGGCTTACAGCACTGAACTCAGAGGCAGGGAAAAAAAAAAAAAAGAGATTAAACTCCAATTAAACTGTAATTACATTTAATGAATACCAAATACCTGACTCACTGAATAAGCTGTAAGTGGAAAGATTATTTTCTCATAGTGACTTCCATGGAATGGTAATATATACCTTTTAGGGGAAGTATTTTAATTTTAAGAATGCAGAGTTCCTCTAGGTGGGTTTCTCAAGTTCATCAAGCCATTATGAGGTGGAATTTTAAGGAAGTGGAGGACACACACACACTGTTTTATATTCCAGAAACTGTTTTTATATTAATCTGTATTTTAATTGGGTAACAGCTGCTACCTACAGACTTTCCATACTCTCAGAGACAAATAGATTTGAGAGATTAACACACGGCTCTTTAGAGCAATTTTTAAAACTCACTGGCTTGTTTTTTGCTTTTCTTGCTATCCCTCTCTCCATGCATTTGCCTGGCAGAGGTGGACAGCTCACCTACTGCAAAGTGCTGACTCTGCCTCTCAGAGGGCAGCTCAAATCAAACCTCTGGAAGTGGCTGAAAGATGAGCTTTTGGGAAAGGATCATAGAATCCTAGAACAGTTTGAGTTGGAAGGGACCTTCAGAGGCCATCTAGTCCAACCCCCCTTGCAGTGAGCAGGGACATCTTCAACTAGACCAGGTTGCTCAGAGCCCCGTCCAGCCTCACCTTGAATGTTTCTAGGGATGGGGCATCAACCACGTCTCTGGGCAACCTGGGCCAGTGTTTTCACCACCCTCATTGTAAAAAATTTCTTCCTTATATTTATCCTGAATCTATCTTCTTTTAGTTTAAAACTGTTACCCCTTATCCTGTTGTGACAGGCCTTACTAAAATGTCTGTCCCCATCTTTCTTAAAAGCCCCCTTGAAGTATTGAAAGGCCACAATAAGGTCTCCCCAGAGTCTTCTCTTCTCTAGGCTGAACCACCCCAACTCTCTCCGCCTTTCCTCACAGGAGAAGTGCTCCATCCCTCTGATTATTTTTGTGGCCTTCCTGTGGACCTGCTCAAACAGGTCCATGTCTTTCCTGTACTAAGGATGACAGGCAACTGTTCAGTATCATGGCCAGCACTGATGTAAATGGCTTCTACCACTCTGGGCACGTTCAGGACTGCATCTGTTCAGTGCCACACCCCTGATGGCCATGGGAGGACAGCATGAAATGGCCTCATCCAGGTATTTCCCATCAGGAGGGAGGAACAGGAAGGTGGATGCAGAGGTCCCACCAAAGAGTCACTGCTTGATCTTGCCCAAGACTCCCCTCCTTCCCTGCCAGGCCAAGCAAAGTACCAACTTATCCGTACAAGAACACATTGCTAAGCACACATGCATGCAAGGTTCATGCTGCAGAAATCGTACATACCAATACAAAGGGATATACCTGCTCCATGGGTACATTTCAATATAGGTCAGAGAGTGCTCAAAAGGGACCAGATCTCTACTCTCTCACCCTTTCTGATCCTTTCTGTTATCAGTTACGTCCATCTGTAACACTCAGCCTAGCGTGCATTGGGTCTCTGCAGCATTATCTGGTCTTGCAGCTTTGATAAAAGTATAAAAACATAAAACTGCACAATTGTAAAGTTTCACTGGCAATCCCAAGAAGCATATGGTACTTGGGAACATAAACAACCTATAAGGCATTTATCTTTTTGTACTTTTATTGTCTGTTCCTTCAGGAAAAAAAAAATCAATAAAAATTAATCACAAAAAGAGAGCAAAGGACCATGAAAAAGCCTGTACAAGCACCTTCTGTGTAGAGGGAACCTTTCACTTAAGCTCCTGGCATGAACTTTCTTGGCCATCAGAAAAACCACTTGCATCTTCCAAAAGGGCACAATGAGCTTTATACCTAACAGCAGCTTTTAACCACTTGCAAGAACTTTCCACCTTCGCTGTCTAAATGTTCAGCACACCCCTCATTTAACCAAGCCTCCTGGCCTGTTGTTTTAAAGAAGCAGGTCAAGAGAAAGGGGACCAGAGGAAGGCTACAGAGTGAGCTAGCACTGGAAGAGGTGCTCCTGGCCATTGGTGTGGCGAGTCGGAGGAACCTCCTGTAGCCAGGGCAGAGCACAGACACACCAAAAGCTAAGCAAAGGGATGCCTTGAGGGTGACCATGAGCTCTTCACCCTTGCAGACACCCTTCCTGTGCTGTGCTGTATTCTTCAAGAAGGAAGAGGGATGTGAGAGGTATTCCAGACCCAAGGAGTAACGTCAAACAACCCCAGTAATCCTCCCATACGCAGTCTATACCAAGCAATCCTACTGCTTCCTGGCAAAGGCAGCAAGCAGAGGGGAAAGGGAAAAGCAGCAGTGCAGCAGACAGGCTCCCGTGTAATGTCAACACCACTGCTTTTCCTACAGAGTTTATCTGGGAAACCATCGTATTTCTACTACAAGACAGTTTGCTGATTACCTAAGCACTTGTCTCTGGTGTACAATCTGATAATCAGGCCTGGTCTTTCTTTGTAGACAAAGAGGCCAATAAATCTCACCCTTTGTAAGTAGAGGTGCCTAGACAAAGCCCTTTACTGGCATTTAGCAAAATGGGTATTTTTCAGAAAGCATAAAACAGCTGAAAGTCAATGGCAAACGCTGGAGCTGTGCAGGCAGCAGCTCCACAGGAGCTGGACACGCAGCACGCCCCAGCTGTGTCCCCGGGGTCTCAGGGGAACCTACACCAGCGGCATGGGGCTGACCCCTGCACCTGCCTAGCAGGAGTCGCTGACTACACAGGTCTCTACACGGCCACTACAGCCTCCGCGAAAAAGCGGCTGCAAATATGAAAGGATATTTTTGAAACTGTTTAGTAAGGCTCTTGATATGACCAAGCTCACCGTGGCTCTTAGGGCAGGGTTTCAAAGTCAGCCCCAGATACGGGGCCCAGGGACAAGCCCAGTTACCCCTCCAGCAGTTACCACTCCCTGGACCTCATGGCAGCCCCTGCAACAGGCAGGGGGACCACCAAGCCAGGGGGTACAGGGGCAATGTTGTGCACCGAGCAGCACGGGTGCAATGGGGAGTTGCCCAGGAGCTGGTGACTTCCAGGCTAGAATTAAAAACAGCTCCCTAACCCATGCTGTTAATAACAGAGAACTTGCCAAACCTGGCGAGTTGGACCATTTTGTGCCACCAATACACACCTGTGGGGGTTCTGTGATCATTTTGCCTGCTGGCCTCAGCACTGCCCCTTTTTATCCAATTCTGGACACAAGACACCAGACCAAAATCAGCGGCAGAATCTGCAGCGCAACACTGCAACTGGGACACAACCATGCCTGTGTCGTGAGGACTCCAGCAAATGCACGGCCAGCACACACACACGGCCTCACTTGCTGAAGGGCTCCAGGCAGGAGATGCAAAGAGCTGCTCCAGGCTCCCAAGAGCAAGAGAAGGCAGAGAAACCGGCATGATGGTGAGGGAGCATTAGATGGGCTGAATGTCTCTGTCACAAGCTTGGTGTCTAGAGAACCTCTCAATGTCCTCAGGCTGCAGCAGGCTGGAGGCTCTGTTCAGCTCAGACAGCCGCACCAAGCAAGTCACACAGACTCTCACACAACAGAGCTGCAACCTTTAGCAGCTGGGGGAAGGACGCAACAGAGGAATTTCCAGAAAAAGGAATTTTGGTGGGAGTTAATAAGTGAGACGACTTCTCTCTAGAATATAGATGGTATGCAAAACAGACATTTTGGGCTCTACTCTAGAAGATGACATTAGCAAAGACCAGGTGCAAGCTGTGAGATTTATCTTGTTTGTACAAGCATGTGTCCAGCAAGTCTCATGGGGATAAGGACAGCCAAAGTAGTCGTCCAGCCTTCTAGTATTAAGGTTGCAAAATTGTTTCCATTATAGCCCTCTGTTTTCACACATTTATAGCTTTCTGAAAGCCCCTCTCCTGGGAATAATGTTTTCTGTGCTTAGTCTTTTTTTTTTTTTAAGTTTAAATAAAATACCTTCAGCTGGTTTTTGGTTACAAGAGAATGAAAAAAAAAGAAAAGTATTTGTTTTTACAATGTGGCAATATGGAAGGGGCTGGTTGCTCCTGGAGGGGACTCCACCTAACACAGAGGAGTCATTTTTCATAAGTTAGTACACACGGGACAGGCACTTCAAGGACCTAAACCTGCAGCCACAGAGGTCAGGGAAAACACACCATGCTGTCGGCGATCCCGGACAGGACCAGGACACAATGAAGGCCTTGGATACCCTGCTTCCCATATGACTATGGGAAGTCACTGAGTCACTGAGCTGGCCAACATCGAAACAGTACAGTCACAGAAAAAAAGCCCAAAGCAAAAGGAACTTCGAAAAACTTGTTTTAATGGCTACAGCAGGGAGGAAGAACGCACTTGCAGAACACTTAACTTTGTGCTGAATGAAGAAAACATAACAAAAAAACCCCAAAACCTAAAACCAACCTCTTCCCCCCTTTTCCTTTGACCCATCAGGGATCGCATTTACCACCTTCATCCTCTCGTCTGTATCTGGGGAAAGGTGGCCACAGCTCGAGAGCAGCTGTCCTCAGCAATGAGAGCAACCAAGTAACGAGAGGCCACTTCTCCAGCAATCATTTCAAGTGCCCCACAAGCACAACATCAAAAAGAAAGTCTTAAAAATACAGATGTGGGTTACCCTACCACTCTGAAGGACTCATCAAATCCCCACAGGCAGGCCCACAGAAGAGTAATTTAGAGCCTCTGGACCACACAGCAGTATGACACTTTCTTCCCTCGGACCATGCTCTCTCTGACCTTCCCCACCACAGAGCAGCATGGCAAAATCACAAAGAGCTCACAGAGAGGCTACAGGATTTTGAGCCCCAGCTAACATGAGTGCTTTTATTTTGTGGTCAC
>VZTV01066383.1:66912-89600 GCA_013400875.1 Anhinga rufa
AAAACATAAATGGAAATAGTTTAAAAACAAAAAAAACTGCCTGAAAACATCTGGAAGAGACAAAAAAGAAAAAAAAAAAAAAAAAAAATCCAACTCCTGTGAGTAAAATTAGCATGTGGAAAATGCAGCCGCTGCAGAGGAACTAACACAGTTTTTTGGACCCTGGCTGCAACCCTCATGACCCGCAGGCGGAAATTATCGTGAGGTCATCCATATGAGGTGATGACATCACCACCCAGCAGGCAGAGGGAGGGCAAGAAGCTGGGTAGGGAAATGGAAATAACAAACAATTTAAATAGCCAGGAGAAAGACTCAAGTTCCATGGTGGACAGAGCCCGTGGCCGCAGCAGAGCAGCAACCCGGAGCAGCAGGCACAGCCCAGCCCAGGGCACACGGGGAGCACGTGCCGCTGAGATGGAAAGTTAGGAGAAAGAAAAAAAAACCCAACAAAACAAAACAAACAAACAAACAAAAAGCCCAAGTGTTAACAGCACTGAAGTGCCCAGGTGTAGATGTCAAGCTGCAGATGATGCAGGGCTTAACTGTTTCCCCACGCTTAGCTGAGCCACACACTGTGTGCTGGGCAGGCTAAGGCTGAGTGGAGGTTTGGGCACATCCTTCCCCAGGGCCACACCATCCCACCGGGAGTCACCAAGTTTCCCCAGGAAAGAGAAGAACCTCCACCCGCAGGCTGCAATGGGAGGAGGACAGAGGCAAAAGACCTGAGTATGGCCCAGTTTGCCTGCTGTGGTGCAGATAAACTCATCAGCCTCAGCCACACAGGAGGACCCGTGGAAACACGAGAAAAATCAATCTGAGTAAGGAACACTGGACACAGCTGATCCTCCCTTCAAAAGAGCTATCACAGATAGGCTCCGAATGCAGCAAGTTTCTTTTCAGAAGGATAACAGACTGCAAAGTTTGAAGCCAATGGACAGGGTGTCATAATAGAGCCAGGCTTAACCCCAGGATAACACCACCCCATCCTTCAAGCCGGGCTGGGGTGGCTCATTGCCCTTTAGGTCTGCACCCCACTCAGGGGGTGACTGTGGAAGCGGAAAAGCCCACGACAGGGCAAGACGAGCGTTCCCCGTCCTGGAAAGGGGCATTGCACCGGCTGGATTTCACAGCAGGGCTGCGTTGCCACGCCAAGATCGGTCCCAAGGGACCAGAAGCATCCTCAGGGGCCATCAAGTGGCTGGATGCAAAGCAAGACTGAAAGACAGCCCTGCCACTAATCTGATACACAAAGGCGTTGCTTGCCTTCCAGAACCAAAGGCAAAAAGCACTTCCAAGAGGGTCAGATTAAGACAGACGGAGAAAATAAAAAGCCACACTAAAAAAATGTGGAAAATTTAACGATATCCAGAATGACTGCAGGTCTGTGGGAAGCACACAGCCAGGAGTGGGGGTGGAACCCCAGGAGCAACTTGAGTGTCTCAGGAGAAAGCACAGCCGCTCTTTTGGGCTTATTTGGTCAGTTTTTGAAGCAAGTGGTAAAGGACCTTTCCCAAAAGGCTGTTTATCTGCACGCTTCCTATAGCAGAGATTTTTTCCAGTCTCTGGCAGTGTTTGCTCCACTGGTATCTAAGGCAACAGATACCAGCCCCATGAAATCAGCCCCACTCCTCACTAACGACGTTAGCCAGTCCTGCAATGAAATTTAACCTGTGACACTGCTGTACTTTTCATTTAAACTTTCATTTGGAGAGAAGCAGTGTTTGGAGACCCTGCAGTTTGTCCTGCTAATAAAGACAAGTGTTGGGACCTTTAAAGGTGCCATTCATCTTTTGCCTTTATTAAATTCAATTTTCTTAAGCCCATGATACATCATGAAATTAAGAGTTGACATTCCTGCAGAAACAAAAATATCTATCAAACATAAACAGAAAGGGGAGGGAGAAAAAAAAAAAAAAGGAGGCCTCTACTACCAAGAATTTATGGCTTAAAGTTGATCTGTTTCCACTTTTTTTCTCTCTCTCTTTTTTTTTTTTTACAAGCATATGGTTTGGTTTAGATATCCAAAATGTTATTACAGATCTAGAATTTCATTAGTAATTATTATGAAATGGTGAGCACTTAAGACACACACACACACACACACACACACATAACCCCCTGACAGACCGTGATGCAGGAAGGCAGCCGGGTGCTCTCTCACGTTTCACAGCAGCCCGGTGAGCTCAACATGCTCAGCTCCATCTCCACCATCAAGGACCTTCACTGCTTCTTCCCAGGTGGGAAAGGTGGAGGTGAGCGGCACAAAGGAATTAAAAGTAAGAGGTTCACTGACACTTCCTTTCTTTTATCAGTTTGATGACCCATAAGTACTATCTTGAGATCCTCACCCACGTCCATTTCCAACATTGAGCACATGTTCCAACTTTCCAGCTTTTCCTTACAGCGCAACCAGAAGTTATGGATGTGCTGAAATAATGCTGAGGGTGTCCAGAGGCTGCAAATAGCTGCAAGCTACCAGAAGAACAAATGCACCCATTTGAATTTTGTGAGCACTGCAATTAGGTATTTTATTTAGCACTGTGAAGTAACTTGAAAGGAAATCCAGGATTCAAACCACCAGCAATAAATAAGCAGCTTTTTATTTTCCTTTCATTGTCATGAAAAGTTGAACATGTTTTCTGTTGAGAAATTCTGCACGCGGCTCCCAATTACAAGGCATTTGCATTTATATTGTTGGAACACAGAGCTTCTAAAATCAATATTAACACGCTTAAAGAAAAAGACATCGGCACCCTGTCCCTCCCCTCAGCTGCGCCCCCAAACATGGTAACAATAGGAACCTACAGAGCCGGAGGCTTATACATATCCATTAGCAGGTCCACTCTCTTTACAACAATCTTGCATTTATGATTTCATGGTACTTGAGGCAAATCTGTGACAGCTTGCTCAGAATTTTTGCCTTTTACAAAAAAGAAATGCTCCCCACCCCACACCCCCCCCAAAAAAAGAGGTGCCAGGTGCAAGCCTCCCATGCAACCTGGCTGTCCCAGGCCAGTGGGCTGAGCAGCAGCAGGAGGCTGCAGGGTAACTGCAGAATGGCTAGGGATTTCCTTTTTAGAGGGATTTGAAAAATTCATAAGGGCATGTGAAAGCACTGCTATAAACCCAGCCTTTCCCTACCCAACCATCCTAAATGAAACTCCCCACCCTTTATCACCGGAGCAAGGATACACGAATTCAGCTCTCTTGACCTTCTTGCTAATAAAAGAAATGAACAAGCACACAACTATACTCGCTAAATAATTTCCTGTAACAGACAGATCTTGAGTTCAGAGAAGAAAGCACCTGAAGTTACACTAATTCCCACAGAGGAATCTTTTTGCTTATCATTTTGGATCTTGGGAGCACTAACATCATTAGATGAAAACAATACAGTGCCCAGCAAGAACTTCCTGGCTCTCAAAACCTTTTAATCCAGAAGCCCACGTGCACACGTCAGGACACTGATTTATATATTTGAGGAAGACTGTGTGGCCTGTTCAGTTCAAAAACTACCAGAGAATAATTTATCCCTTACGCCCACCCCCCATGTGAAGAAGTTTAATAAACACAAGAATAAAAGATGCCCATAAAAATCAGAGCTGACTGTTCAAAATGCAATAAAAACAAGCAGAGGCCGCTGAGAGAAAGGGATTTTTTCTGATAAGGAAAAGCATAAAACTTCCTACCAAAAGAACCCTTTACACCTTCAAAAAAAGGTAAGGGTGGAAGAGGCAAGGGAGTCTCCATAGAGAGGGGACAGGCTCAACACCAGCTCATTTTGCTGAGGGATGTTTCCCCCCCCTCCAACCTTTAAAGAAAAAAGTCATTTTATGCACAAGGAGCTTATTTCTTAAACAAACACTCGTGGTTTTGATTTACACCATGGGCTGCTCCTAAATAATTTATGGCGGGTTAAATTTATTGCACAGCCCTGGCCGGCTGCAAATTCGAATTGCCAAATAATTAGATTTTAGGGCAATGCTTATAAATTATCCGCCGATTTGTCCGGACTTGTTTGTCAGTTGCTTTGTGCTTCGGGTCATCTTTGGCATTTCGCTGTTTGTGTTTTAATTGCTGATTTACACTTTGACAGATGAGAGTTGATGCCTCCAAGATCGGGGAGGGGGTGGGGGGGTGAAGAGCAGGAAGAATCAGAGCTTTTAAAGCCTTGTGATTTTCCTTTTTTTCCAAGGCAATTAAAATTGAAAAGGGACATAGTAAGGACAGCACTAGCCTAACAGATCTGCCTCTCCAGTTTCCATCCTCTGCCTTAATTATTATTTTAACTAAAGCCATTTCCAAGTGAGCAGCCTTGCACTGGCCCTCAGGGGCATTAACCAAGATGACCTCATAGGTCTTTTCCCCACTTCTAAATTTTTATTAAACTAACCAAAACAAGTGCCATAAAGGCAACACCTCTGCAGTGGGGGACAGCACGACTTCTGCTGAGCCGGGGTTATGCTGACTTCCAAAGAATGCTTACCTGCATGCACAGCGAGGAGTCTCTCAGCACTTCTGTCCCAGGTAACTTACTCTGTGTACTGATTAACCCTGCCAAAAGGTGTCTAGGGAAGCAGCTGACCCCACATCTCTTTTTCTATCACTACCTAGCTTAAAGTACACATTTACACACACTCAACAATTTAATGCATTTAAACAACTGTTATATTCTGGGAAAGTGTGAAGGGAAATACACATCAAAATCAAAACATGAGGGAACTGGCAGGAATACAGAAAGATCATGTAACACTGGGATAAGATGATGTGAAGACAAATTCTGCTGCCCGATCATTGAATGTCCAAGGTTTCTTCCTCCCCCTGCTCTCAGGTGAACCTCACTGCCTACCCCAACACTCAGGCACTGGAGCCCAATGTCAATGGCTGGATTTTCTCAAGGATGAATTTTGAGTTGCATTTTGGGTTCTGCACTGGCATCAAACCTGGCTCTTATTTTCAGGTGCTTCCTTACAACTGTGAGGGTGAGGGACCATTTCTCTTTCTTTAATAGAAGCTGAAATTCCCATCTAATCACATGCCTCCAGGAGCTTGAGCTTTAAGAGAGACATCTAGTCCATGCACCTGCCTGAGGGCAGCATCACCTCCCCCTATATCATTTCTGACTTTGTCTAGGCTGTTTTTACAGACTCCAATAAAAGAGACTCACGCGTTCCCCAGGCACTCTATCCTCCCGTTTCATTAGTCTTATCACTGGAAAGTTTTTCCTAATGTCTAATCAGAATTTCCCTTGCTGTTGTTTAAATTCATGACCGTTCTTCCTACCCACAGCAGACACAAGCCAGAATATTGCCTTTCTCGTTTCTGTAATGGAAGACCTCGTCATACATACCTTTCTCTTCACCGCACTAAACACAACCCCAATGCCATCCAGCCCGCACTCACAGGTTGTGTTTTGCAGACCCCTGGTCACACTCACTGTCTCTCTTTTGGATGCTCTGGAAATGGTCTAATTTTTTATTTATTTTTTTTTTAAGTATGGAGTCCAAAGTGAAACACTTCCCCAGCTGAGTTCTCTTCTTACAGAGCCTATCCTTTTCTTAGAGGAGGATCCACATGTCTCACAAATGACATTTTCCCCCTAAACTTATCACTGTGGTCATTGGGACTTCTTTCATACCTGCCATTTTACCCGAAATCTCGACAGCTGGCTCACAACCCTTGTCCTGCCATCCTGAACAAAACTTTTGGTAGTCATTTGCTCCCAGGCTGGTTCCTGCCTCTGAAGATCAACATCAGCTCACCTGCCAAACCCCACAATGCTATTTTGATCTCTCCAGCAGCACTCAGACATCTTGAATAAGGCAGAACCTCCCTCCTCTTTCCACACCTGGGATGAGAAATATAGACGAACAGACATCAACATTTCAACTTGTTTCTTCGAGCACTACTGACACATATCTAACCACCCAGAAAATCTCCACTGACACAGCCAACAACAATTTAAGCATGACAGTTTGGGGGAAGTTTAGTACTCAAACCAGGTTACGAACAGCACACACACACACACTTCCAAATATCACCTTCCCATTGCAAGATGACAACTACACTGTATCCTTTCTCATGTCCGCTCCTTTCTAATGCAGGCAACCAGCCTGTGCAGCCCTTGTCGCAGAATTATCAAATCATTTCAAGACCCAACCTCTTCACCTGATATTGAGCAGCACACATGATCAATGTTCCCAGCAACACTAAAACACCTAGGATGGGTAGAAAGGGCATACTAGCGCATGTAAATGAACACCCAGGGTTTTACAAACATCACAAGCAGCTGCTGGTGACAGCATATTTCTGCCTGGCAGAGAGGAACTAAATAACACAACCAAGAGCTATTTTGCCAGCTAAGAAGTGCAGATCGACAAAGAGAACACAGGAATGGTTGCACAGCCAGCTTGGCTCAAAGGGGAAGAAAACACGAGATTTAGGCATGTCCTGTGCCCTTCTCGCTAAAAATTGCTGAACTGCACCTTCTCTTTACCAGGAAGGTTTTGTTCAAAAATAAGAGAAGACCACCTTAGTGCAGCGAAGACCATTCCCCAGGAACCACAGCAGCCTGAGAAGAGGCATTCCCATGCAGCCCTCTAGACAGATGCTATGTCATGGAAGAATACTGCCTGTTTTTAAAACATCATGCTGGGAGGGATTCAAACTACCCCCTGTGCCTCAGAGGCTGCGAAACAGCAGCAGGCACGCACTGACCATCGGCGACCATACAGGGCTATGCACACAGCAGGACAAGTGCAGCAAACATACAAACCTGTGGCACCCATTCCCTTCACTTCGGAAACATACCTGGTGTGAACATTTCCAGCAGCACACATTACCCTCATCAGTGGCTTTACAGAGAGGCAAAGAAACCTTTAAACACAATACAGCAGACTTGCACATTCCTGAGCTAGCCTAGATCTTTTCTTTTCAGGGTGACTGCCGCTCAACTACTTTCTGCTGTAACAACAAGTCTACTTAACTTTGCAACTTGTCACCTAAACGATGTGTAATGTTTGCACAGCTAAGGATACAGTGTTCAAACAGCACAGGTGGGGAATTGCACGCCGGGATGCATAACTGATGTGGGGTCTCCGCACGCTGCGAGGGAAAGGGCAACATGACTGATTGCTTTAAAGTAGTCATCTCATCGGCCTGTCAATAGCCAGCCGAAAGCTAAGCAGGTTGGGTCAGGTTAGGACTGCAGCAATTGGCCACCTGAGCGCCTTGGTATTTTAGGCTTGTTGCTATAATAATGCTGGGTTTATATCTTTAAATAAGAAATGGCTTTGAATTTTTTTTCACACATCAGATGTCTTGCCTGGTGGTCTCGTGGTTGTGCTCTCCAGGAGATTTGGGTTCAGTAACTGTTCATGTTCTCTAGCTCATCGGGTTTTAAATAAATACAGCTAATTCTGTTGCTTGAAGCCATAACCCACCCTGTCAGATTCATATGGGTCACAGCAAGGTTGTCCCCACTTACTGGGAGAATGAGGGAGGTCTCCAAGGCAAAATGACTGCCACAGAGAATGCAGCTTTTGAGGGTTACACCGCACCTGGTGTCTCAGACCCTGCAGAAGCCTCTCCGAAACACTGGTCTTCTCTCTACGTCTTTTAAATTGAAGAGATTATTTTCCACTTTCGTCAAAAAAAGATTTCACAATGGAATTGCAATGAAGCACACAACATATGGAAAACAGGATTAAAAGAGAACGGCATCTCTTTAATTTCAGATGGACCTTATAGGATGTTGAACTATGGATATTCATGTGCTCTTCACAAAATTTTTAACTGTTCAGAGGAACTAGCTACAGGGCCTCAAAAAGTTTTTTCAAAAGATTGTTCAAAAAATTATCACGAACCGAAAAACACACCTGAAAAAGCTTTTATAGGAACTATTTCCTGCCACTCTAGGAATTTAAAGCATTCCAACATAAGAATGGCATAACAACAGCCATAATTGGCAAAGAGATTTTATATATATATACACATACACACTTTTTTAACTTACTTTTAGTAAAAAGAAAAAAAAGAAAAGACTAAGTCACTGCATTACATGCATTTTTAACGGTGTTCCTCTAGAAACAATATTGTAAGGAGCGGAATTGAGAACTAGGTATTTAAAACTACACCCAAGCCTAAGCTGCATGAAGGCAGGTAATTGTAGATTAATATTCCACTGTAATACTTATGCACAAGAGTGACGAGTTAAAGTTGCCATGGGAAACAAGCCTGAATTTCTTCACTTTTCAGCAATTCACAATCATCCCTAATAAAGGTTTTGGCAGGTGATTTCTAATGCACTGAGCTTAACAGCCACACAAAAACTGTGCAAGAAGAAAGCTGCTACGCAGGGATGTCTAGATAGAATAGGTAGGCACGGGCACATCTCCATTATCCGCCTCTGGGTAGGATTGTGACAATCTCCGTTGCTGTGTGAGCCACCTTCTGCATTCCCATCCTGGCCTTCAGCTAGGATTGCCTGGATACAGGCTGCACAGAGCACCGCTTGAAAAACACACAGAAGGTACCTTGCAGCCTGCTTCCCAGCGGACCAGCAGTCCCTCCATAACCTCTTCTCACAGCACGTTTGTGATTTCAGGAACATATTCCTCCTAGAAAGTCCTCTGAGGCTAGGCTACAGCTCCCAACACGGCTTGCCTATCCCCTATCTGCTCACGCTGAGCAGGGAGCTCGGCAGGGACTAACATCTGTTGCTACGGCCTAAATTTGGTGGAAATCAACATCCATTCCCATTACGAGGTCAGTCTATAAATCACAGTGGCTCAGGAGCAGAGACACATCATTCAGTTGTCCCTGCCATGGGAACCAGACCACGGGTAGAGCAGTACGGGCGGCAGAGAGGCAGTGATCATTGCAGCCACTCCAGCTGCACCTGCCCGTGACTGCCAGCCAGAACCACAAGACGAATGTTCAGAGGAAAACTCCTTTAATGCTCTTTTACACCAGCACTCAAGGAAACACAGCCTGAACCCAATTTAACCTTGTCGTGCATTTGTACTTAATTTTATCTTACAAAAAGACTGGCTCCAATTTGTTAATATGCTTTTGCCAATCAAGAAACGTATTGTGAACATCCAGATTTGTTTGTACACTTAAAAATAAATCAGTAACTGAACATATGCTTATTCATACTCTCAGTGTTTATCGTTCTATGTTGAAATGGTGAGTGATGGTCTGTATTTATTACTATGTCCAGTTTCATCTGACAGCAATTATAATTAAAATCTCCACCAAAATAACAATCAAAAAGCATGCTAACCAAACTCAAAATATGTAGGACACATGAAAGAAAAATATCAAGATGTTTTTGTATTTAAAATGTGCCATTTAAGAGAAAAAGGAAAGTATTGTCTGTAAACAATGTATTCTTCTGCCTCTGGTCACAACCTTCGTCAGCAGTTAATAGATCTGAACTTTTCATACTTTCTTCTTACAGAGAGTTTGGAAGAGTCAAATTTTTAATTCCCAACTGATTATCAAATTTGAGTAAATCTGCCTGAAAAAGTACCTGAAAAAACTGACATTAAAAAAAAGCAACTTCATCATTACCAAAGGAGTTGCTAAGCTGCTAAATGAACCTAGGTCCAGCTCCTTCTGTCAGGTCAGTGGTCTGATACTCTTTTACATTTCCAGGCAGCAGACATACAAAGTTTGCATTTTATTTGGTTTTCATTTAAGTGGTTTTGATAGATTACAGTAGAGATTAACAACTTATGCAGAAGCCTAATTTCAAATTCAGCTTTGAACGGATCTGGTTTCTACCTTCAGACTTTTTACATTCAAAAAAAGTCATTGCTTTTCATCCACTCTGCTTAAGTTGAAGGTAAGATACTTGGCTTGCTGACCGAAAGAGGCACACCCACTCCCCACATTAATAAAATAAGGCTACAGGCAGCCATGGATCCGAGCCTGGGGAGCTCCTTAACACAGTCACTGAGAGCACCAACCAACATAAACACTGGTGTATACAAGGACAAAGGAGCGAGACTCCCACTTATTAACGCATCTTCTCTTGTGTAACTAAAGCACCACATGTCCCCAGCTCTACAGGCTGACAGTGTATAAAAGCATCAGGTACTTATAAACTCTCAGCAGACAGTAAAGGAAAAAGAGTCAGAGTTAGAGCTGAAAAATGAAGCATACTACCACCGTCGTGGTCCGAGGTCCACTGACCTCCGCAGAATGACAGCTCCCACCTGACCCCACCAAGCTTTGGATCAAATTCCAAATGCATAAGGTAAGCTTTAAAGAGATGCGAGGGGCCAGCCATAAACATCCCTTACTGCCAACCCCTACTGACCTTTGGCTGGCTAAAACACTACATGACACAGACTGTGCCTCTATTCTTTCAGGTTTTCCCATCTACCCATTGGGGGCAATGCAGTTAAACCTTCTTTTCTCTCTGGGATGGTCTCATTATTCATAAATACGCCCAAAAAAACCATAAAGCTAAGCTGTTGCTTTGTGCGTATAAAAATGCTCTTTGATTTAGGGGCATATCTGTTGAAAGCCATCAGAAGTCAGGACTGCAAGGATGCTACTGTTCCTCAGTGGGTGTAGGGCGGGGAACAGGAAGGACCCTCCGTGCCCGACCCAGAAGTGGTAAAGCAAAGGGCAGCAGCCCCGAGGCACTCAGCCAGCGGTCACAGCCACTGGAGCCATGATGCAGACAGCATCCCAGGGGAAAACCACTGTCCTTGACCCTCCTTGATCCCCATTACAGAGGCCATACCACAAGACCTCGGAGAGAGATCAGACAGCGTGAAAGGGAATGGAAATGAAGGAGTTTTCAGGGCTCCCGAATGAGCATGAGGGACTTCCCCAGGGATAAAACCAGTGAGGCTGCCGGTTGCAGAAGATCACAAGTAAATATAGTGGGAGGGGGAGCAGATGTGGCAGTCACACACCTTAGCGTAGATAAAAAGATAGTTTTTTCAGTAGTTTCTGATAAGAAGCCAGAATATGTTGAAGAGCAGTTAGCAAGAAATGCAAAGTGTGCTGCACGGTGGCAAGCGCACTGTGCAAGACTTTTAGGCTGAGCTGGCTAAATTTACAGCTATGCCTACCCACTTAAAGTAATCTGGGCTACAGTTTAGCTCTGTATATGCAGCCTCCTCATCAAATCCCAACGCATTTGAATTTCATTGTATCTAGACTTCTATTTTGCAGGTATTAAAAAAAGGCAGAAAAAGGATCAGGATCACAGTGAAGATGGGCACCTGACCATTCCTAGCTCTTAAGTCTGTCCTCAGACAAAACCTCCAAAACCTGTCTGCCACTGCTCCAGTGAAAGATCCTGCCACTAAAACCTTGCACAAAACGTCGCTCAAATACACGGTGCAGTTTGCTCACCATGACATACAGCCCAGCCATGAAGAGGACAAAAGCCACGCTGGTCAGCCAAATGGTAAGACGTAGGTAAGGGCATCAACTAAAGCCTCATTTTGTAAAGTTGCCTGATTCTGGCAGGCACCTTCAGCCTTTCCAGCTACACTGATTCCCACGTAGCAAAAGCTATTTCTTTATTTGTCAAAATAATTTGTTGGTGAGGATGTGAGGGAGTGACAGCCCTTTCCACACACAATATGATACAGACAGGCACTGAACATAGCAAACTGGAAAAACAACACTGAAGAGCATCTCCACCTTAAAGGTGCTATCTCACCAACAAAATATATAGCAGATCTGCATTGGCCCAGACCATTACTTTCCCTGGCAAGGACTTGGGGACAAAGCTCCTTAAAACTGTAGTAATCATATTCCACTCATGCTCCTTTTTACTGCCAGCTGTAAACTAGCTCCACATGCATCATGGTTTTGCATCAAAATGTGCACAGACCAAACCCATATTCAAAGGGACAAGGTAGATCCAATTTACAGCTTTGACAGGTCTCTGCACCCGAGGCGGAGCGTGCAGGAAATAGCCTGACATCTCACTTGGAGAGCAGTTAAGACCCTGCTGGTAGTACTGGATGCAGAGCCACAACAGCCTCCCACAAAGACCCAACAAATGAGCAGGGAATTTGATGTCCATTTTTCAAGAAACACAAGAGGCAGGTGGCACTCCCAAAGGCACTACTGGGGAAGAGAGGAGTCAAGTTTGATCCCAACCTGCAGCATCCCTTTTCCAGGACAAGCCCAAGGAAGACCACAGCTGTACTGGGAAACAACCACACTGTATCGAGTCACTTCAGTAATGAGATACCACACTGAAAACCACTTAGCCTTTAGTATATTCAAAACAAAGCAAACAGAAGTTATTCTGACCCAATGCATATATTACGGGCAATACCTGTAAGAGGCCAATTGCTTGGCAGAGAAGGGTGAGAAGTCCAAGTTCAACTTAGAGACTCAGAACTTCCATTTGTTTGTTAAAGACCCAATATTAGTTGTTTTTCTTTTCTTTTTAGCATGGTTTTCTAATTTAAATAGAAAACCTAGGCCCATCCTGCCGACAACTGAAAATATATTTACTAATGTGCTCTACACTACTATGGAAGAACTGTCTGCAGGAAAACCTCTGTACTTCATCTGGATCTCTGTATGTCTCAAGTGGTAGGGCACTGGAAGAATCTCTCTGATGCTGAACTCTTCCTGTCTCATTACACTCCAGAGTTAATACCCAGGCAAGAAAACTTCAGCAAGATCAGATAGCTCCAAACTATTGTTCTTCTCTACTTGGGAACACCATTATGTTGCACATATTCATATCATTCAAACTGTGATTTTCCTAAAGCTGCTGGCTACCAACAGCTTTTTTCCTTGCAGAATCAAACAAGGCAGCCATGAGTACTCTCCTAATGCAGCTTCCCAGCCAAAAATTTTTAGACCCTCCCCAGTTCAGGCAGATGACAAGCATACATGACTTAAAGATGTTTTCGATAACACATGAGTTGTCCCTTTCTTGATGGACATCAGACTCCTCGTTTCATTCCTACCAAACGGTCCTGGCATTGCTCCTGAGAGCAGGTGACTGGCAAGAGCCCTGGAGGACCAGCAACAGAAAGGCAGTGGGACAAACCAGAGAAAATGAGCAAGCCAGCACTGTGCTTTTTTCTTCCACCTCTCAGAACAGCAGCAGCAACTTGCAAGGGGACAATTAACAGGATTGACTATTTACCTGAGGATGAATCTGTGGTTTATCACACGTAGCCTCAAAATCCAGCACTAAGAAGTAGTGATATCTCTGTGGAGGGAAGGATGACATTGCTGCCATGGAAGCTCCAAAGCCGTGGGACGCCAGTTTCCTGCTTACGATGGAGCCGTACCCTTTGAGAACACCAGCTGGGAGGAGGGAGCACACAGCTTGTCTTGCCCTTGGAAGTAAGTTTTGGGGAAACTTTGCTGCTCCAGTATGGAGGAGTGCTATCATTGAACATCCAGAGGCATCTGAAACTGAAGATAGACTGGCGTTACTCATGCACACATACATCTCATCTCTGCTAGTATCTCTTCACTGGCCTCCTCTGTCAGGGATTTTCTCTGTGTTTCCCAGTGGAAGTTGCAGCATCGCAAACCTGAAATAACACAGTAACCTGCTCTAAGCACAAAAGATGACATTTGGACTGAGCTCAAGGTGTCCAGAATCATGGGCAACTGGAAATTAACCTCTACAAATGGCTCTAAATTAAGAACTATGAGACACACAACAGTCATGGCTCCAGGCACCAGATACCACCCCCCTGCTGAACCTTATCATAGCAGAACACAACACAAACCACTTAAACATAGAAAATCTGATCTAAACCCCATTGAAATTTCTGAGGAGGCCTTTCATCTTTTCATATACAATGCAACTTCTGATACGTGGTAGGAATTAAATACAGCAATACACATATCAACACTACAACCCACCCAAACAGTTTGGCCCTGAAACGCCTGTTAGTCGCACCTGAACCTCCCACTTCCATTACAAATCCACACGTCTGATGGCTGGAAGGCTCCTCCCCAGGGAAGTTCTCATTTGCTCTGTGTATGAGGTTTCTCAGAGATGTGATTTTAGTGCTACACTTGATTTCTTACTTACTTCAGGTATTTCTCAGATGATATTGGTTCAACAAACCCACACATGAACTGCAGGGACTGAAGGAACTGTAAAATGCAAGCAGGACTCCATAGGTTACAGTCCCCCTCCCAAAGAAATACCTCACCCAGCCATCACCTTCTGATGCTTCTATTTAACAAATACTATTTAATCATAGAATCATTAAGGTTGGAAAAGATCTCTAAGATCATCAAGTCCAACCGTCAACCCAACACCACCATGCCTCCTAAATAAATTACATAAATAAATTATATTATCCATGTGAGACTGCCTGGATATCCCCCCTACCCTTTTTCTTTTAAAACGTTGCAGGAAGAACTTTACAGGACTGTCACTGCCCCAGGTCAGCCAGCCTTGGGCTGTTAATAAATTTATTGGGATGAGAGTTCAAGCCCAGCCCATAGAGGTGTTACATAGCTGGGCTACAGTGACCGATAGCAAAACAGGCAAATTGCAACAACCCAGTCCTCTTGAACAAGGACATAAGTACCCCTCTAACTACATATACACACACACCTCGCTACCTAGAGATTTAAAATCCATCCCCACGGTTAGTCCCATAGTTTGTGGCCCTGGGCAAGAGCTCCATCACACCACGTGACACCCACCCACCTCGCTTCTGAGCCCGGCCTCCCCTGGCCTGCACTCGCTTTTTGCCCCACCACGAAGGGCCCGCTGCGAGAACCAGAGCCGAAACAGGCAAGGCGAAACGGAGGACTCGCTGCCCGTGAACAAAGTCGCTGTTTGCACAAAAGACAGCGTTTGCTCTCTCCCATCCGTTAGTCCGTCAGGTAAATAATGCACGTGCCAAAACACACACTTAATGAGGTAAATAATATGCCTTGAATAACGGCTAAATCTGTATTTACCTGCGAGACCAGAGAAACTCGGAAGGACCAGATTAGGAGATAATTGCAGCTGAGCAGGTTGTGTGCTTCGAGTAAACATGCATTTGGTAACCTTCGCTTTCCAAGGTTTTGAGTGAAAGGCAAAAATCAAAGTAGCTGAGATGTTTAAGACGGAGCCAGGGCCTATGCTGCCAATTCCATGGCGTAAATGCATCCCCACCTTGTGGCTTTCATATTTTGAGGGGCTGCTTGCTTTATTAAAGCAGTATGCAGGCAGCAGGTACCCGGAAAACTGAAAACTCAAGTTACAAAACCGTAACAAAGAGCCCAACATTGGATTTATCCTAAAGGGGCTCAGTTCTACCTATTGCTTTTCCATCTACAGCTTTTACTGTCATTAATAAATGCATTACAGCCAAACAGAGGTTAGTTATATTCACTTCTAACCTGCCCCAGACAAGAGATATTTAAGGTACACATGGTTTAAATCTTCAAGCTACTGGCTACGAATCTAAAGGCCCATCACAGCAAATATAATATCTCAGACATAAGGCAGCTTATAAGTTACTTGCGGTAAAACCTGGTCTTTAGCCCACTGCATAAGGTAAAATATACAGTTAGAGTTGGGGAGGCAGGCAAGCTCCAATCCCTATATCAAACACCAGCAATAAAACATACATTATCTAGCCCCACACATCAAGATCAGTACTCCTCTAATGCATCTTAACCAGCAGGACTAGGGCATCAGACACGAACCCACGAATCTTCAGGCTGACCCTCAGTGGTGCAGAGGTTCCCGAGCCACTGAGTCTACACAGCAAAGAAAAACTGGCCACCTTGGCAGGAGTCAGGCACATCACTGTGCGGACATGGCAGCACCGCTCCAGACCCCGGCAGGTCTGTGTCACACAGGTACCCTGGGATAACAGCTAACATCCAGCGCCTGCTCAAACTAACAACTTCTGCAGGCGGTCCATATCTAATGACAGGATCAGGTTCCCCATCTGAAAAGCAGCCGCTCTTCCCACCCTCCCATGGAACAGAGGGAGCAATGCTCTGAACAAAGGTGTGCGAGTGGGCTATGGCATGCCAGTTCCCCTACACAGACAGCATACAAATAAGAGCAATCCCACTGCAAACTCTGTGCTTCCAGCCAAATCAAGTTTTAACTGCATGTTTACCCAGCCACTGCTCTAGGTGCCCTGGGAAGACCTCGTATCATCTTCTTTGGCAAGGTCAGAGTGCCTCAGAGCACAAGATAGCTGGTGAGCAAACACACTTTATTAGAAGTCATGTAAAGCATTTACAACGGCTATGACAATGCAAAGCACTAGTAATTATGCCATATTTTTTTTTCCAACAGACAATGCAAGCAACACAGCTTCAAGAATTGTAAACCTGGCTCTATCCATATAAATCCACATGTTCAACGATTCCATTTCCAAAGCTACGTAAAACACCAATATATATTTCTTATGCACACAGGGTCAGATTATAATCTCAGACAGTGCAAACTGTCACATCTGGCATTCAACCCTGCTAGGTTAATATTTCACATCACACAGCTCCAGTTCCTTACACAGATACATAGGAAACATAATGGGACCATGAACTGAGGCTGGACTTCAGGAATTATTTTGAAGGATTCTACACAGACCTGGGAAAATGTGACAGCACTTTACATTTGCAACACCCAGTAAGACAGGAAATGGCCACGTGTGGTGGGTTTCAGCTGGAAGATAAAGTTCATATTCTGTGCTGTATAACAGCACGTGCCACATGTGACATCACCAGCTACAATCAGCAACTGTCTTTTAAAAATAATTTTAAAAAATTTTATCTCTGGACATCAGCCACAGGTAGCAGGACAAGCTCAGGCTGACCACAGCTCTTGTCTGTTAGTGGTCCAAGCACACGATACTAAAGCACAGCAGTTTGATCACCAGCAAGTAAGGAAAGCCAGGAGAAAGGCAAGTGCCAGCTGTAGCTGCTGGCTTGCCAGGGGCCCCACTGAGCGAGAAGCAGAGAATCTGCACCAGCGGCTGTCACGCTCCAGGCTTCCCACCGGGGAAGCCGCTTAGTGGCAACCACAAGCGGCAAGGAACAGGATGGGGAACTGTCACGTGAAGGACACTGGTGACAAAAGCCAGCAGGGCATTGCAAGTGCTCTCCCCCACCTGTGGGACAGCCCCAAAGCCACATACAGAAATGCACACCACGCAAGTTGCGGAGGATTCAAATTCATCAGTGGCAAGACAAATTAGCCTATGAACTTGAGCTTAATGGGTTCTTTGCACATAACATTAATATTTACTTTTTACAACCACGTCTAATTAAAATCTGGCAGCAAGAGAAAGCATAACTTTAACAGCTTGCCTTTAACTCAAAAATACTCCCCTTCACTGTCCAGTTTGATAAGCTGATGCAGGGAGGGGCAAGAAGACAAACACCTCAGTTCAGGTTGAAGGGGCGACCCAAGAAATATGTTTTATGAGAGCCTCCATTTAAACATTAAATTACTTTGTTACAGCAATATGGCCTTCCACTATATTAAAAATAAACAAATAACCCCACCCCCACAAATCTAAAGGACAAGACAAACTAAAATTAAAAATAAAAGCAAGCAAGCTTTGGGAGTCCTATGCTTCAGTTTATTCCCTGTGCAAAGCCTGGATAGGGGCAGCTGTGACTCCTGGCTTCCAACAGACAACTGAACTCAAGGCTAGAGCAACCAAAAACAATCCAAATGTATGTCAGGTTTGTCTTATTTTATTAAATTATAGTGTCTTATTTTATTAAATTATAAGGAGGAAAAAAAATAGGGTAATAAAGATGCTTTTTGTAGCACAAAATTGCATACATTTAGCAACACCTGGAACAGAGTTTAACAAAAAAAATGCAGGACTTTCATTTTGGTAGCTGTTCAAATGCATACTCAGAGGTCAAATGTGAGCCCATATTTCAGTTGTGTGAAGATATAACTGAAGAACAATAGAGATAACTCCATTTTTTTAAAAAAATCAATCTTAACCTAAAACCAAATATTTCATTAGACAAACTAGAGTCCAAAAATCACAGCACCTGGCTAGCCTGCGAGGCAGGAAACAAGAGACTATGAACAAAACCAGCTTATCCACTGTCACCATCCAAACTTAAAAAGTATATACATAAAGTAAAACAAACAACAAAACACAAAGCTTTTAGAACCGTTTTAATAATGTAACATGATTTTAGACAGGTAAATTTGCTTCTTTTATTTGTTAACCTCACAGTATCGTCCCTTGAACATGAATCCAGCATGCTTCCATGGTTGCACTCCCTTCACTTTTAGCTGGGTTTGTCTCCAGCACTGCTACACAACTGAGCACATGTTTTGGAAAATTAGTAACTTAACTTTGGCCATGGATGCCTATACGCTGTCACATCATTACTCAGCTCAGATACAACTTAGCATCAATCTTTTTTTTTTTTTTTTACAGCACTCCACAATCACATCCAGCCTCTTCCCACTACAGTTGAAGAGGTCCCTGTTCTCAAGAACTTACAGTCTAAAATTAGATGCAATACAACAAGTGAGGGTAACAACAGAGAAGAATGAGGGTTACAGGAGCAAAGTCAGACAACGCTCATCAGAGAGTTACGTGCACCTTGGTAGCTCGGTTAAAAAAAAATAATTCGCTCTATATAGGCACCGGCTTCCCTCTAGATGGGCATTATGGAAGAGGTAAGTGAACACAGAAAGGGTTGACTAAAGGACGGAGGGCACTCTTGGGTTAAGGAAGGTCTCTCCCGTTTCTTGAACTCATTCTTCCCGCTGCGTTCCTTGGCTGATATGTCAAAGGCACCACCAGATATGTCAGAGCACCAGAATCTCCTCCATTGTGACATCACAGACGCGATGGCTTGTGAGATCACAATGAGTAAGGCCGAAGGCGCTGATTACTTAGGGAAGCACTTGCTGGGGCTATCGCACCCTACGAGGCTGGGAAACAAACACATCTCAGTTCACTTGACAACACAGTGAAACCCGCACGAGACTCCATGCCAGTAGGAACTCATCTGAACACACCACCCAGAAGCCGTCCCAAAGATGCATGTACTATTCCACTCCAATTTTATTAGGCCACCTCCGCTAGGCAACCCACTTTCATCAGCTCCATGACTGGTCTCTTAAGACAAGCTTTGCCGTGTATTTTTAAACCTTCTCCAAGAGTAACTGCAGATAGGCAAACGGGTCTAAGCTGAAGTCTGAAGAAGTTCCACACAGTAAAGGACTGGTCACTTAGAGGAAATGTAGAGGAAGGAAACAACAAAAATTAAAAGACGCAACAACAGAGATGCATAGAGCTAAAGGCTGGAAAGCCACAGTGGAAGACTGGACTCGGTATTAAGGAAGAGAACAGTTGCAGAGGATCGGACCACGAACCCTCCAGTCGAGTCTCCTGCCTCTGCATGGGAGCCATAAGAAAATGCACCAGGGTAAAGCTAGACAAAATGGGGTTAACCAAGCCAATAGTTATGGGAGGCCAAAAGGATGTAGGCCTATCCTTCCCTCTTGGTCTTACTCTCCTGCTGGTTACCTTACACCAGTTCCCCAGCTTCTCTGGCCCCTCTGTGAGCTGATTCAACCACAGGAACCTAATAAAAGTGCTAATGCAGCCCAAATAAAACCCAGTTAAAACAAGCTGGTTTCCTGCTGGTTTAGTGAGATGAATCAGCTTGTGGCCAGGCTGCATGAGTGCCAAAGCTCAAAGGAGAGGATGGGCCCACACTGGCAGAAGCAGGAGGGAGATGAGCCACTGGGAGCTGTTGATCGGCTCAGCCACTCACCAAACCACGCACTCGGACCAGGATACGTACGCCTGGGATGGCGTGGCACTTTGCAGGAAACAGAGAGGGTATCTTGGCTCTAGCAGCATAAACACATAAAACTTGAAGTCAGAGAGCCCATCGGACCATCCTGTCTGAATCTCATGTAATGCTGGCCATAAAGTTTCCACTTCATTACTCCTGAACTGAGCCCAAAAGCTTTAACATCTTTCAGAAAAAGTTTCTGGCCTTGAATTGCAGCATCAAGTATGGAGGCTCCCCACTACCTTCAGACAGCTCTTTCCAATGGTCAGTCCATTTGCTGTCAAAAAATAACACATCTTAGTTTTCATTCAAACTTTCCCAGCCCTGGTCTTTGGAGAAAGTTCTGAAATTCATGGTATTTCAGTGCTCTCAATCCAGACCAGAGCTCCTGGAGCCCAGAGTGAGTGATTTGTAGTTACTACACTGCTAGTCAGTAAAAGCTGCTATTGCACATTGGCCTAATTTAGTGGAAAGGAGACATAGCAGGCCACCCTTTGTTTAATGGAATCTAGCACGCATCATTACTTGATTTTCATACACGTGAATGCCACAGTTGTTCAAACCACTTATACAGCTGCACACCTTCGTTATCTGAAAAATTAACTTGAAGGTTAACACCATAGAGCTCCAAACGAATCTCAGCCTGGATTCAGGGAGACAACACTTGCATTGCTCAACACACTGTTCACTTTTGATCTTCACAGATGAACTCCAGAAGTTTTAAAAGAAAGTCTATACTCTGCCAAAGCTCTGTCCTGGTAGACAGGCAAATGCTCCAAGCACGGTAGCAGCTACACAACGGGGCATGGTTTCCACACAACCCAGTCTCAGTGAGCCCACAAAAACAGCCAGGGAAGATGTTGACTCGAATATTCAACCACAAATAGAAAAAATAACAACTGTGACAAATACAGCTGAAATAATAATAATAATAATTAAAAAAATTGCTTTTTTCCGTTGGGAGTGAAGTGTCTTTACCTGCACAACATATCTGGAGAGAATACAACTTCTCAGCTGGCATTTGGCCAGCACAGGTAACTTCTCCTTGGGGGAAGAAAAGTTGCCAAACGGTGTCTAGCAGCAACAGGCAGCACCTCTGCTCTAGGTTATGCTTCGAGACCCATGACTTGTCCTCTTCCCCCCTCATTCCCCTGCTTGCCACTGCACCATGCTGGTATGTTAGCTCAGCACTACTAGGGCAAACTCAGGATGACCATTTCCAGCAATAACGTGCTTCAGATCCAAGAACAGACTTGTGACAAATGCATAGTTGCCTAATAGCCTTCAGTGTTCTCCTATAAGCACAGCCTCTGTTCACCTGAACTTCACCAGACCTGCACGCTACACTCTCATTGCCCTTTACTGGAGATGGCTACTGGATTGACACAGGGGCAGAGCCAAGTGCAAAAAACTTCACACATTTGTCTCTTTCAGAACTCCATTTCCAAAATTTAAGGGGGAAAAACTTAAAAAAAAAATAAATCAAGACCTAGCAAAGTTAGCAGAGCCAAAACAAGATAAGCACTGAAACAGCTGTAGTCAGGCCTCCTAAAGGAACCAAACTGAAGTTAAGTATCTCTTAACCGCAGAGCAGAGACTTTAGGTCATATCAGTGTATACACAATCCAAGGACTTCTTTATTTAGCATCAAGCACACAAGCATTTTCTTTTTAATGCTGTAATGGGTTTCTTCTTTTGGATTTTGGTAACACTCAAATCTGCCTGGCTATACACGCTAACTTAAAAAAAAAAACAAAAAACAAAAAAACAACAAAACAAAACCCCAAAACAAACCAAAAACAACACATCATTCATGTAGAGCAGCCCAAAGTTTGAGAAGAACAAGAACCATAAAAGGGCCACTCTCTGAAACAAGACAAGCATTTAGTCCACACTATAAATTAACATGAAAATTCAGTTGCAAAGGCCAGAATTCAGTACTTGAAAAGGGAAACAGAAATATCTGAAATCAAATTTCCTGAGCCCACACAATGGAGAGTAACCAACCAGACTTCTAATAGATTACTTATTTTAAGAATAATTAATTCTTGGAAATAAAAGTTCAAATGCCAAATTTAACATCAAGTGATATGAGATGCTGCAATGAACAACCAAAGGATAAAAACAAATACAAGTTACCATTAAAAAAAAAAATCCTCAAACAACTGTCTAACAGCATCTGATGGGATAAGCGCCTTCGAGATGTAGCTGCCTGGAGCCCTGCGTACCTCATCCTCCCGAGGCACAGTGCAAGCATTAACCTATTAGAAAACTTGCTGGCCCTTTGCATTGCCGCTGAAAGAATATCAACAGTTCAGACTAAGCAGCAGCTGTCAATCCACCCATTTCTGAAACCAAAAGCTCAATAAGGAAAAGAGATAAGTAAAGAAGTAGCAAAACAAATATCAGACTTATTAGCAAACAGGCCAGCAATGACAACGTAAATCCACCAGACACAGAACTTGTAAAAGACAGAACGTAAGGAGTAAATGACACCACCTTTTCATACATCTCAGTTTAGAAGAAACACCTGTAACAGTGCAGCAGCGAGAAAAGAGCAGGGGAAGAAATTCCTACTGGCAGTCAGGGAGCAAGTAAACAGATACTGTGCTTCTAAAGCCTTCTCGAGTTTACTTCGGTCTCGAGATGCGAGACAAATGACCAGTTCAATCTCACAGGATAAAAAGACAGAAATAATAAAAAAATAAAAAAAGAAGTCAAACCTCCTACTCCCCCATCACCTCCGCCTGGGAGCCTCCTCATCCCAGAAGGAACATGAACAACCCTCGCTGCGCTGCCGCCCCCTGCTCACCCCCGCGCCCCGGGCAGGCGGGGGTTGCCCCCCTCCTCAGGCCCACAGAGCGCCCGGTCCCGCCGCGGCAGGAGCCGGGGCCCCGCCGCCACCCTCCGGCCCT